>BGPR01006094.1:0-22352 GCA_013235015.1 Araneus ventricosus | reverse complement strand
GTATTAATATATAAGTAATTGTTAGCTCTAATCATAAGTAATGAGGAATACTCGTATTTCAATGTTCTTTTCATTTGTTTTGACGTTGAACTAATACTAGTTTTTAAAAAATGGAATAAAATGTAAAGCCATAAGTAAATACTACAAATTTTATGAAGCTCATTGGAGTCGTTTGACTGTTAAGCCAACCTAAGAACCCTGGTGTCATTAACAAAAACTTTCTTTTGCGCTGAGGGATGGCTGCGGGGGACATAACAGTAAGAGGTACACAAAAATAAAAAATAATCAAGGGCTATGCGAGTGAAAAAAGATTGGGAACCGCTGGACTATAGGGTGAACGGCGACAGCAGGGGTATCTGCAATTCAGCAGTCTGAATGCAATCGACCCGAACTTTGTTCTTCTAATCTGTGATATGATTTTAAAAGGGTTGATAAGACCACCAGCGGTCGAAACATTCGGGGATTATAAACTGTTTCATCCAGTAAATTTTTTCTGTTGTGTTAGTCGTCTTCATTTATCGTGTTCACACAAAATCACTCTGAAACCTGAAAATAGATATAATGTAGTTTGTTACGTTTCATGCTTTTCAACTCAGGTAAGCAAAACTGAGGAAATATTTTAATTTCTTGAGATAAATGAGAGATGAAATTAATTTTTTAGATTAGTGAATTATTTCAAATAGTGATCAGCACCCGATTATTTAAGCAGTCTGATGAGATGGACCCTGAACTTTGTTCTTCTAATCAGTGAAACGATTTTAAAGGGGTCGATAGGACCACCAGTGGTCAAAACATCGGTGATTATAAACTGTTTCATCCAGTGAATATATTCTATTGTGTTAGACGTACGCGTTTTCATTCATTGTGTTCACACAAAGTCACTTTGAAACCTGAAAATGGATTTACTGCAATTATCTATGTTTCATATTTCTCCCTCAAGTAAGTAAAACTGGGAAAATATTCTAATTCGTTGAGATAAATGAGAAATTAAATTAATTTGTAAGAAAAGTGAATTATTTCAAATGGCGATCAAAATCCGCATGGTTTTGGCGGCACACTATAACCATACAAAGAAATAAGTTATATTACATGTAGAAAGTACTGCGCTACGTGATATTTTTTGACGAACTACTTATATCTTTACTTCCTCTATTTTCTAATAATTTATGAATTATTTGACATAATTTATGAGTTATCTAAAAGTTAATATATTATACAATAGAAAAAGACCGTAATTTTAAAGAATTCTTTCAAATATTAGTGTAAATCCCTATAAATCCAATCCTATCTCCCCAATCCCTACCTACAACAATGTAGAGATGTAATATAATGTCTAATGTATGTAAGAAGACTTCCGCAAGATGATTTTTTTAATTTTTAGTTTTGTTCTTATATCTAATGGCGAACTCTTTCTCTATATTCAAATAACTTTTAGAAAAGGCGTGCGAAGTCTGTGACGATCACGTGGTTTGGCTTGGCTACGTGCCAGAAATTCAGACCAGACAGTCTGTCTACAAATTAGGGATACTATTTTGATTGTAAGAAGATTTAAAATCAAATATTAATTACGGCAGGGATTTTTTGAGCCAAGTTCAGCAATCTATTTTCTTTTCTAACTTTATGTTTATTGATTGACGTGGAACTCCGTTAACCAGATAGAAGTTATACTAGAATTAATTTATTTTTCCATTTCTGGTGCTCTTTACTTTCATTTTCGTTAAAAAGGTTCTTTCTTTTTCAGGCTTAATTTTGGAATTGAATATTTTTATATTTTGCAAAACGAAAGTTAGTGTCAATTGATTCATAATTTCTGTTTTTCATGCTTTTTTATTTCTTAAGCACTCTGCCAATGTGCATGAAATTTTCTACTACGACATTCGTTAACAAATAGGAGTTATACCAGAATTAATTAATTTTCCTCAGATAATCTTTCAGCATTTTTTGTTTCCTTTTTTCCTCTGTGTGTTTGGAAAAAGTGAATTTTTTTGCTAAATTATAGGATCTTGAAAGTATCCAACGGACTTTATTGCTTTTTGACAGGTTTTTTTTAGATGAGATAAACCGTTTCTCTGTGTTTTTTTATATTTGGCATTGCTTCATCGAAGTGGAACTCGGTTAATATTAAATAAAAGTTATACTGGAAATAATTTATTTTCCCTCTTATCGGAGATCTTTTTTGTGGAATTATGAAGTACCGGTCGTTTACTTTCTTTTTTTATTTAGTTCATCCTCCCGGAACTTCGTAAGAAGAATTCTTTTACCAGTTGGAAGTTAAAGTCAATTGTCTCATCAGTTCTGTTTTTCATATTCCTTTTCATTTTATTCCTTAAGCACTCTAGCAATCCATGAGATTTTCTTCAACAACTTTCGTTTGTAAATCTGTGACAATCAGATCTAAGATAAGGCAAGATGAAAGCTGGTCTTAGACGGGCACAAATCTTCTAGTATTCAAATAATTTATTAATTAACCAATTATTAATGTATTACGTATAAATATATCTGATAAATAAATTCAAATTTTCATTATTAATTAATTGTTAGGAATTTGTAGAAGAATGATTTTTCATGTTTTGTATGAATGACGAATATTGTGAAAAAGTATATGCTCTAACTTAGCTTTTATGGCATCTAGTGAAGTGGGATAGGAATCCTCTAGAAAAATAATAATTAATTTTTCAACGAAGATAATAATTTTACAAGTATATATTAAAAGTTATGAACGATACGTATTTGATGAAATGCATCACTGAAAAATTAATAGGCATGTTTAATGTGATAAGAGCTTAGCTACTTTTAAATTTAAAATCTGAATACTAAAAATTATAATGTAATGATAAAAATTATTTTTTTCAATTAATTATTACAGAATAATTATTATTAAAAGATATATCATCAAAAGAATTGTGGCATTCCTCAACATGAATTTCTCGTTATTTATCACTTTCCCACCAATGAATACATAGGGGAGAGTGGGTAAAACTGGTTACCCTTGATTCTGACAATATTAGTTCTTCTTTCTGGTGCGCAGATACTGAATTACACTCTACTAGACAAGAAACAGGAATAGTCACAGTGGCGTGTTGCAGATTCTGCTTCTGTGAAGGTATATTTGTTTTAAGAAGTCAACTCTCTAATATTCGTTTGATTTTAAACCATTCTCACTTCAAAATCTTTTCACTTTTACAAATCAGTTTTAGTCCAGCTTATTATACGTTTACTAAGGATTTGCACTCTATCAAACAATAAGGGTTTACTCCAATAATTGCGCTGTTCTATTTCGCTTTTTATGACCTCAGCACTCGGGGTAAAACCGGGTACTCCAAGTGGCGTAAGACCGGGACAGTCAGTATTGATGAGTCCTCCGATTAAGACAATAAAAACACATCAGACATTGCTTGTTTATATTGTAATGATGAATTTTCTAATTTAAATAAAGAAGAATGTTTAATCAAATGTAAAACTATTTTAGCTATGCCCACGAAAGCTGCAGTGGCGTTGAGGAAGAAGACAATTGCTTTACATGCGAATTTTGTAACTAATATTCTTAAATTGTCATATGAAATAAAAATGATTTCAACTTTTCGATTGAAAATCGAGTTTTCCTAATTTCCCATAACGTTAACATGTGTACCCGGTTTTACCCCACTAGTGGGGTAAAACTGGGTAGTTTTTATTTTTTGTATAAAAATCATTGATTAAAAAGTAATGAAACTGTGACTTTTCTGGAAATATATATTGTACTCTAATAAACAATGAATATTTTAATAAAATTTGACAAGCTCTCTGTCGAATATTTTAGCTCCAGCAGGCCTTCGAACTTTAGCTACCCGGTTTTACCCTACTTTCCCCTATTTAAACTTTCAGACCGCTTAAAACTTACTGATGAACGCATATTTAATTTAGCTAAATTAGCATCTCATTTTGAAGACTATATTGGAGCAGACCTTATAACTCTGATTTTTGTTCAGATAACGAAAAGGACACCTCAACCTGTCTCAATAATAAGACTATTTTTGGAACATTCTTAGATACTCACTTAGAAAGTTGCCAGATGATAGTATCCGTATTTGTTAGCCATTTGTCATGCGAAGCATGGAAAGCCCTCATAATGTAGCGTGTCATTGTACAGACAACGTGCCTCTATTGCACTCAAGAACGTTTTTCTCTGAATTTAAGGAAACCCAAAATGATACCGGATTAAGAAGCAGCATGGTGGTAAAAGCACTCATGCTCCGACTCCGTTTCCTTTCACGCCTTTAAGGTGATTAAGGCGTGTTTTCAGCATCACTTAATGCATATAAATCCCATGTCACAGGTCTGTCAAGATCTTTGGTGATATTACTGTGATAATCACGTAGATATCCTGCATCGATGATACGCCTGACAAACATACGTAAACCAGCTTGAGTTAGCGTATGACAAATTGCAATATTAAGGTAATGTTTGGAGTATTCAAATCATGGCGACTGTTGAGCTCAGTATGTATCATCCCTTTTCGTGACAGGATTTCAGTACTTAATCTATTCTGGATTTTTCAATTTTTCATCACAATCTTGTAGTTTGTGATGTTTTATCACCCAGAAGATTTTGCCCTTCTGAGTCTGAACGAAACTTTAATGAATAATATTAATTCTTATTGTCACGTGTTATAAGTTTCTACACTGATTTTGGGATTCAATTTATTTCTTGAACGATTAAAAAGGGCATGACGTTACAGTATAGTGAAAGACAATGTGCAGCTAGAAGGCATGTGTGACACAGTGTAATTTATCTTCGTTTTTGAGTTTAGACTATTTTTGAAATATATTGAAGACTTATAATGTGCATTACATTTTATGGATTTGACTGAAACAATACAAAAAAGTTAATACATAAAGCAGAGGACCATAAAAAATTTAGATACTTTGCGTTGCATAACTAATATACATTCTAAAAGAGCAAAAGCTATTTTAATGTAACCATGAAAGCAAGTTTATTGTGAAAAGAGGGTAAAATAAAGAGGGGTAGAAAAGACAGCGAATAGCTATCTTTTCTGTCCTTATCCAGAACTGGATTTTCGGATGCTCCTGTTTGGTGATAGACTAACTAATGTTCTTCTTTTCCCTTCAATTTTACCCAAGGTTCGCCTTCACGTCATTGATTTTTTTTCAATTTCTCTTTCATTGGCTGATTTTAGGTTTAGATTTCATTTTCATGTTTCCTCAACGGGAACTTGGTTGGTTACTACGTATTCGTTTTCTGTTTTTAAAAGTCACTCACCGAAAAAAGACAAGACTGTAATCTTCTAAAATACACTTCAGATAATTACAACTACAAGTTCGAACTATTTGAAGGTAAAGTTATTTTTGAAAAATTTTATTTCAGTTCTCTACTATTGTAGTGTAGTGTAGTGTAGTGTAGTGTAGTGTAGTGCAGTGTAGTGTAGTGTAGTGCAGTGCAGTGTAGTGTAGTAATATTTTATAGCACTTCTTGTTCCAGAACAAATGAGCAGTAACTGCTGATGTATCACCGAGAATTTTTCGAAGGTTCACAAGATGAACGATTTTTGTAAAAACTTCAATTAATCTATTATATGAATATATTTTAAATTTAACAAGAGTTAACACGTGCATTTTTATTCCCTGAATCCGCCCTTAAATATCTTATTGAAATATGTATATTATCGCTGAAAAGTACATCACTGGATCAAACAGTAGTGAGAAGTATGGAAAAGTAGTTTAAGTCAATAAATTTGTTTTGTATCTCTGAGAGTATAGAAGATACAAGTATGCAACTTTGTATGTGAATAGATGAATGTGAGAGAAACATTTTACTATTTGACATTTCTGCACTCCAGGGGGCCGTATAATCTTTTTTTTACTTTTAATTATCAATCCCCTAAAAAGTCTAAGTATTTTCATACAAATTCTTACCTTATTTGATGAAACCTTGTAATTGGAAGTATATGTGTATGATCAATATTTAAGGAATTAAATAGTTTTTCCACCTTTCTGGGACACCCTGTATACCCAAATTCAATCGGTATCAAATGCGAATAAATTTTAAAATATTTCAATGCTTCCAACTATCAATTGAAAATCATTCATGTGTTTTCATGAAATTTTCCTTTGGGTTTAGAATTCTATCTCAATAAAATACGAAACATTAGAATTTCCTTTTTAAGAATAAGGTGACATTTTTTTAACAGATAGCAAACAGTTCACATTCGTTTATTCTTTAATTGACTTCTTTTATTCTAAACTTAGTTGTCGTAATAAAACTATATAAAAGATTCATTTCTGATTACATAACGCATTTCAATCATAACACTACAATTCCATGACTTGAAAGGTATATTGAAATCATAAACAGTTTTAATCATGTGAACTCAAGATGCTTAGTTCTTATCAAACCCAAATCTGTTGATATATTTAGTTTAGTCTAGACACCGATGAAATAAAATATTATGCGCGTCACGTTACTGTGTACTGAAGAAGTTTAACTATAACCATATCCAGAGTAAGCAAAAATAAATGTTAACGTACACAGTTAATAGAGATGTCTTCTAATTCAGCAGTATTAGAATCTGGAAGACGCTAACCTTTGCGAGATGGGGAGATAAGCGACGTCCATTTAAGCCTGCTTTGACCTGCAAAGAATACACACAGTTGTCCGGCATTCGAAATGTGGTTGAAACTACTGACTGCGTTGTTCGCTTTCTTCACTAGACCCTTACACGGGCCTCCTGTGAATGAGCCTCCTTATGAGGTTACACCTGTTGGACCTCAGAGCTGGAGGGAAGCACGTAAGTAATGAGTTTCCTCTTATCAATTAGTCAACGTTTTTCCTTTGAAATAATTTTGATCTGCATCATTTGCCAATTTAAGTCAAAAGAAAATGTTTATCATTGCATGACCTCAAGCTTAGATTCTCACTCTTCGTCTGTTAGACTCTCGAACGAAAATGAGATTTATTATCCTAGGGTAGAGCGGCAGAATTTAGACCGGCGCTTAGATTAGACATGTATCATAACTTCAATTCTATTAATTATTTGTGCCAGAAAATAGGCAAATTATGTTCTATCTAAATGGGTTGTATGAAGTGTTGCAGTGTTGCATTCAGAAAACAAGAGTTTAGAATTAAGACTCATCATCAATTATTTTAACAAACGACAAAGCCGCTCACTCTATTTTAAAATAAATAGGAAAATGCATTAATATATTCTCAGATAGGAAATTTGTGTGTGTGTGTGTGTGTGTGTGTGTGTGGTTAAAATTTAATACAATGACTTTCTTAAAATAGTTTAAAAATAAGGACGGAATTTTTTTGTTTCTGTCCAGAATTGTCTTGAATGGATCCCTAATACTTACCTAAATTGGACTGTTCAAATCAATGGAATTATTATCTTTAACCACAGGCATTTCTCTGAAAGCAGATATCACCCCTAGTAGTCCTCATAAATTCAAAGAGGAACAAGTCAAAGCAGAAAACAATAAAAGAACACCAAAGCCATAAAATGTTTGACCAGAAAGAACAAACCTAAGGTTATGTACTTTTGTTTCGTTTGGGGGGAAATAAAGGGAGTAGAGGAAGTGATACAGTGCATAAAATATCATGCTTGAGTTTATGCATTGTCTTCTGGAATGAATTCGTGAATATTTTTTATTTATTTATTTATTTTGCTTTAATTGTGCTTAAAAGATTGGTGGTCCAATCTGGGAAACCGGCTTCCTTGTTTGGACCGCTGACACAATTTTCAAGCGATTTTTTCCTACTATAAAGTGCATTACTTAAAAAATACACTTATATTGTTTGACATCAGCAACAACAAATCTGCTACCTGTTCTCCATTAAACTTACTTCTCTATCACTGTTTTGTAGGATGTGCATGTGGTCCAAATTTGGCAACCCTCCATATACCTCGAGACTATGCACAACCGGTTGATTCTGTAAAACTTGTAACAATCAATGCAACTGAAAAATGCTTTTCTAGAATTCACATCGAAAGCTGATTAAAGATAACAAAATTAAATATTTCAAAATTTATTTCTTCTTATTTCTGCGACTTCAGATCTTTTTTATTTATTTTGGCATGTGATACAATGCTAAATAAGAATGCTAAAAGCCAACTTTAAGAATTTAACCACGTAATTGTCATGCTCCTGCGTGCTGTGTGCATTGAAGTATCTTGTATTTTAACTTATGAGCTGAAATTAAGCCATTCATAAATATTGTAATTCGATACAAAAATTGTGTGGAATCCATTAACATCCGAAATGTTTTACGGGAAATCAAATCAATCAAATCTATTTGAATCAAAGCGACAACACATTTCAAAAAAGAGGGCTCATTTTCAACAGATAATAAAGAAAACAAAATGACGGATAACTCAAATTTAAATCTCGGAGAACTTCATTATTTTAAAAACAACTTCAACTAAAAATTGTTTTATTATAATTTTTACTATTGCCAATTAACCAAACACAAAATAAAGAATTCACTTCAGAAATCATGAGTTCGTAAAATGACAAACATATTTTTGTTTGCTCGAAAACTTTTATATAATTCTCACTCTGTTTGCTTTAAATTTTCATAGCTGTTGGTTCTACTATGAGTATTTTTATCCGAAATAAAGCATATATCTCTAGTACTAAAAATACAATCCTCTTTAAGATTTTTCCGCAACCGCAGAATCCGTATTCTCATATCTCAGGTATAAAATATGATTTCTTAACTGGTACTTGTTAATTTGCTTTCTGTATCGCTAAATATTGATGCGTAAAATACTATGATCCAGCAATTGTAAAATGCCATCCTTTTCTAATATTGAAGAATCATATTACATTTCATTTTATCATGTTCAAAATCGATCTATTTCCTCTTTCACAGATATCGCCATGCAGGCTCTTCATGGCGAAAATGATGACATGCTCTTTTCGGAAGACTGGCCTGAAAGCGTAAGTTCAAATATGAATAACTAATTAACTTAAAGAAACAGTTGCTGTTAGAAATCAGCTACTTTCAATAATATTGTCCATAACACATATCATTTTCGCCACACGAATACAACCTATGAAAAATGATTAGCATTTTGATTAACATTAAAAGGACTCTGTTTCAGTCTTGGCACGGTTTTCATCTTGAGAAACAACCCTTAAATATTCATATAAGAATCTACCTGATTTCAGGTCGTGACCATTTTGAATACCATGTTTGAATCAGTCCTCTATTTCCTGTAAACTTCAAATCGTCAAAAAACGGAAACAGAGCATCTAAATAATAACTCGACTTTTTATAACTTAAAAAAGGAGAATGCTCTTAATTTGGAATGCAACAGATAAGAAATCGCTGGTTCAGTGTTTTAAAGAGGTTTCGTGCACTCACTGCAAACAAGCGACTGAGCTTGGACAGTGACAGCTGCAATTACAGTGGTTTAAATTTAAAAATCATGGTTTAAAATAAATTATACATATAAAATAATTAACTACCAGATATGTGAGAAAATCAATCTGTATATACAAAATTGAAATTTAATATTTCCATTGCGGCCGCGGTGGCGTAGTGGTAAGGACCAAGTTCGAAACCCGATTCTAGTGAAAATCCGCCTGTATTGTTCGTGTTGCCTGTTTAATAATACGTAATGTGTCAAACGTCCTTTCGCTAGTGTGGTGCCCACAACCCACGTCCACCGACTCACCCATAGGGTTTAGACTCCACAGGGATGGACGGAGCGGAAGCTTGGCGAGGAGGATGCCAGCTCAATTGTCGTCCTCGTGACTTCAAAGCGGTTCAATATTACGAGTTCCGTCCCAAAATAGCCCTCGTGTTGCTTCGAAACAGGACGATAATATAACTACACTAACCTAATATATCTGATCATCATTCATTATTCTCTAATTAACGAACATCATGTAAAAGTAACACTCAAGAAACAGCGTTTAATAGTTAGTACGATATTAAGATCTTTTTAGGTTTCTTATGCACGGTATGGATATAGTCACATCCAAGTTAGACTAATGTCATTTTTTCGTAGTGGATAGGATGCTTATCGTAAATGTAAAATAAACAATGGTTTGAAACAAGAAGTTCAAGCTAGTTTGCCATTGTATGATTCGTTCTTTTCAGGCTGGCATCAAGGATGAAAGGTTCCGTTGGCCAGGGTATCCAGGAAAAGCCACAGTTCCTTATTATATCGACCCTTCTCTCAGTGAGTGTATAATATTTTCACATTTTGGATATAGAATTTAGCGCTTAGAAAGCTAGAATGCACATGGAAGACAATATGGACTAAATTTCAAAAATTTATATCGTGTTAATTTCGAATAAAGTTTATCCCAATGTTTGAAAAATTTTATGTATGAACTCTTTAACCCCTTCTTGGTCGGCGTCGCATGTCATACGTTCGTCTCTTTTGTACCCGTAGGCTATTTAAATCCGTGATTAAGTCAACGCAACAATTAATTTTAAATACAAAAATCACCTTGTCCCTCTAAAATGTCTCAAGTATTCTTTACCATCTTAAATAGATTCAAATAAAAAAATATATCAGATAGGTGGTGCCATCTAATTAGGAGGTTAAATAAAAGCGTAAGGCAGGGGGTTAAAGTTTACTAAAATTCAATAACTTTAATTTAGTTCGTATTTTTTATAACTTGCTGCTGTTTTTAATTTAATTGTAATCATCCGCATTTAAGTCAAAGATTATTCGCACGTTAGTAAAAAAATGATTCTAATGCAAAGATTGGCAGCTGAGTGGACACGCGTAGGGTTTATAATATTGTGGCCACGTCAGCAAAGTTTGATCTTAAAAGCATCATGTCTCTTCGTTCTGTTGAAGGGCAAACCCACCCGAGCAGTATGCACCGAGAAGGGACAGCGAGAAGTCATCAGTTTTCTCTATTCTGAAGTTGTTACAGGAGCTGAGGAGGCTCTTTACACAACTCAAGGGCAGCGAAATCCACAATAAAACGCCGAGTCCTGTTGTTTCTGAAAGTGGTGTTCTTGATTGACAATACAGACCCATGCAACGCCAGACACCAACCTTCCAGCCATAACCCGCTTGGGTTTCCATATCTTGGAGCTTCCTCTCTGCAGCCAGGATCTCACTCCATTCATCTCATTAGATCCCTATAAGACACATATCGCTTTTCTGCTGCACAGGACACGCAAGATACGGGACATCGGTGTTTTCTCCGAGGAATGCACATGCTTGTCGACCACTGAAAAAAATGCATAGCAAAGAAAAGGACGTTATGCCGAGAAATGGCATTCTTATTCATCTGTGAGCATTGTTCTCCTTCTCTTCAAAAATAACGTGTGGATAATTTTTACTTGCCTTCAAATTCAACTACATAATTTATATGCGTTGCATTTAGTGAAGAATTAAAAATATGTCATTACGTATTTAGTCCTCAACGTCATCTCTTAGCATAACAAAAAAAAGTGCGAGCAATTTCGCTCCATTGACTTCCAGAAAAACTGATTGAGCGAAGCATAATTGAATCGTTGATTACGGGAATCACATGAAGTGAATACTATCAAAATGCTGGGAGCTCTAAAAATTGATTAATTTTTTAAATCAATGATTAATTTCATTTTTATCTAGAAGATTTTATATACATATAATGTGACTTTAATTAACTCTTGTCATTTCTTCACTCATTATGTAAAAACCCCTTTGGGACGTGAAAAATGCATAAAAGCAATTTTGAGAAAAAAGTGACTCGTGTGGTTTCTGCCATCAACGATTCAATTTCATTATTGTGATATTACCATTTATTTTAAAACCTCGATCAGATTTTCGATTAATACTCATTGCTTGGAAATAGAAAAACTTAGCACGTGACTGTGTACTTACTTCCCTTTCCAGAACGTATCGAGAATTTGATTCAACAGGCTATCGATCAATACCACAATCACACTTGCATCAGATTCGTGAAGAGAACAAATGAAAGGAATTTCATTCGCTTAGTAAAGAGAGGAGGGTAAGAACTCATACATTTCATTACTAACAATTCAAGTTTGAATCAGTTTGCTAAAGTTAGAATACTTGGCTCTTACTCATAAGATACTATTGCATTGGAATGCATCTGAAAATCCTGACTCTAAAAAATGAATTATAGGGAACGTATAACAAACACAGCTTTATAACTATTGTGTTGATATTTTTAAAAATCGGCTGCTTTTCGGCATATGCTACTAAGACTTAGTAGAAGACAGAAGTTTTCGGTACCATATCTTTGAGTTCTAAAAATTAACGTACTGTAAGATACGAGTCAAAATTATTATTCCAAAAACAATTGTCGCGCTGTAATTTAGTTCTACGAATAAGTTTGCTAAATTAATAAAGCAAAATTATTGATTTTAGGAAAACGAGCAACAACAATCATTCAATTGCGAACGATTAGAGCAACCTAGTAATGATTTCTTATATGCCTCACATTTCCTTTGAAGGTTTGCAATAAAATATTCATCAAAACTCATAAAACATCTACAGGCTTTCATAAAAGAATTATTATTGTTTTTAAATCATGAGTAATTTTAATTATTAAAGTGCTTTAAAAGCTAAAAACACAATTTTAAATTATAATCCAATCGAATTGCATTTGATAAGGGAAAAATACATAAATTCTTTTTATTATTTTTAAGTTGTTGGGTTGATCATACTTTTATCGTACTGGAATTTTTTTATTTCAAATATTAGTGTGGCAAGAATATTTTAATAAATATGATTAATAGGACCAGCAGAATGAATAAAATTTCAATTTCGCAGTATTTTCAGCATTACATTTATTGATTAATACAACGTAGAATGTAATTTTTTTCTCCATTTGAAGAATTTGTCCAATTGGAAGTAAACCTGTGTCTCCAACGGTTTAGAAATTAGCAACTGGGCAAGTTTAGAGTGCACACTCTGTGCATAGATTTGATGCATCATGACTTTTCAATTAAATTTTGGGGACATCATTTTTAATCACACGCGAAGAATCTTTGGTGTATATGTCATATAATTATGCGGCATTGGTACTCTCGTAAAATAAAATTCGTTTCGCAGTTTCAACAATGAGACAGCGTGATTCTCTCTTTCGCTTAAAACGTGAGTCAAAATAAGTCAATATCAACTGCGATAGGGGCAATTAATAAATGGTTCTCAATATTGTCGAACATCATATCTTGAGAATGACTTTGTGTAAACAGTGGGAATTTTCTCGCATCAATTATCACACATATGACAGCCTTTTGAGTTTATTTTCATTATATTGAGCAGAGAATTAAGTATACATTTTTAACTTCTTCTCATTGACAGATTTAGTCACAAATTGCAATTTTCCGGTTTACAACTTTGGTGCAAAGACTACATTCCAAATTTCATTGATACAGCTCGTTGTGATTTTGTTATCACATCCACATACACACGGATTTATAGATTGATGTCGTTGACGTATTCAGTCCAGAGTTATATATGCATTCATAATTTTGGTGATGAAATCATAATATAAATTTCATCTATCTAGCGTGCTGAGTTTTGAATTATCGTGTTCACATGTACACGAACACGAGGTTTCATTCATAGGACCATTTACCAAATTCCATTTGTCTATTTTTTGTCAATGTGTTCACAGAAGGACAGACATATTTCTAGAAGTGTTTTCGGAATCTGTTCAAAATTTTAAGAGATTTGTGATTAAAACCTCCATTATTAGTTTTAAAGAAATAGGACGTTAATCTAAACAATTTGAGTTGTAAGTCAAAATTAAGCAATAAATGTGGGTCTACCCCCTCAGTTATAACAAACACGATCTGCACATTGTGTTATCCAGAAAAAAGGCTTAATTCTTCTCATTTTGCTTTCACAGTTGCTACTCATACGTTGGTAAAGTTGGCGGTGCCCAAGAACTATCTCTTGGCCGAGGTTGCTGGTACGTCGGAACTATTGTCCACGAACTCGGACACGCCATAGGTCTGTTCCATGAACACCAGCGATCAGACAGGGACCAATACCTTAACGTCTACTCCAACAATGTTATCCAAGGTAAAGTAAACCAAGAGTTATATAATTGGTATACATAAATAATAGTAATAATATAAATTGAGGTATCCATACATTGAAACTTACTGTTAGCAGAAGGGAAAACAAGGATGAAAAAATTAAAGACATGTAATGCGCTTACATTTCACTTATATGTGAAATTAAAATTGTTAATAGGCAATTTAACCCGTCTTCTTTACATATAATACGAAAAAAATGCAAAGTAGGAAAAAAAACCTTATATAAATAAAACTTAACCTAACTCTTAACACTTAAATGATGTTAATAAAACAGGTATAATATCTCAGAAATGAATGTGATAAATTGAAATGAATCAATGGCATAAACCATTGAATGTGTTACGGTCAATATGGGTATTAGAATGTTAAAGAAGATAATCATTTACTACTTTAAACGATTATTATCCACAATAACTGGTTAATGTGGAGAATCGATTAGCTACTTTAACCAGTTATTATACACATTGACGGTAACATATGAATTATTTCAAGTTAATTATTTTAGGGCATAGAGTAAACGGTCTTGCAACAAAATCTTTAATATGATTAAAATACCAGAAGATATTTTCTTTTTCTCGCAACCTTAGTAAAAGTATAAGTGAAATAATTTAACAAAATATATTAAAAATTAAACTTTGCATTAAACAGAATGTCGCAAAAATGCGGCAACTTCCAATAAAATACAAAAGAAAGATATTTAATTACAAAAAAGAAAATACTGACGAAACAAAAGTAATCAATAGTGATAACAACATACCTTTTGCGCGCAAAGCAGCAGTATCCAGTTATTGCATCAACAATATCTATAATCAACTAATCAATTAAGATAGAATCAACTACAAAAAGCATGCTTCAATCAAAATTATAATACATTAAGATTAAACAAATAAAATGGGGAAAAAATGGAAGAGAACTCGAATGGCGAACTTTTTCAAAGTGCCACTCGCCATCGGAATTCTAATATGGATAAATTTTCTGTCAAGGGAATGACTTAATAGTCAAATAACATTCCCTCTGTGGCCTGAATTTATCCAATAATTGAAATAATGTATGAAAAAATCTTTCTTAAATAAGAAAAACTACAGAAAGTCTTCTTTAACAAATCCAATATAGAAATAGAAGAAAAAATTAATCTTACCCTCTGCCAAATACAGTAAAAACTACGCCATCCAAACAATTCAGGAACAAAGGATATGAAGTCTAAAAGCTAGCACACCTAGCTCCATCTATTGAAAAAAATTCCAACCAAACTAACTTAAATTTAGAAGCTCTTCAATCCTTTTTTAATTAATTTATTATAGTGAAAGAAATTACTTGGGTAGCCGTTTTCTTTTAAATTATTATTTAAATTATCAAAGACTGTGACAAATGTTGAATGGTTGTTACAAATATTTTTTATTCTATTAATTTGTGAATAAATACTGTTTTTTTTTTAAATTTTAGTACTAAGATTAGTATGAAAAAAAATTACGCCTCGCGTTTTCTTTCTTCAATTGTTCAACCATTCATTCAATTCAATTTGATTGAATGATTTGTTTCAATTGTTCATGATTCCTTGTTTTCAATCATCTTCTGATTAATAACATAAAGTATTTAAACTTTTCAAACAAGTAAATGAGATTTAATAATTATATTTAAATAGCAAACATATTAAATCAAATTTAGTTCTTTTGCTAATACTTTCCTTTTTTAATTGACATGGAAGAAACAGGAAAAAACTAAGTAAGAGTTGTGAAACTTTGACACTTTAAGCAAAAGAAAAAATACTCTACTCATACCGTAGGAGTGCTATAAAATGCTATATAATGATATCTCCGTTTTAACGTAAATGATCATTCCTTTATAGAATTTTCCTAGATAATTATTATTTTCGAAATACAGAAGGTATCTAGAAATGAAATAAATGACCGTGGGTTTCCTAAATTAAATGTTTTCTGATCTAAAAATTCTGATTACGATTCAATATTACGAGGTCCTTCCCCAAATAAGCATCGTGTAGCATAAAAACAAGACGTTAATCTGACTAAGCTAAATGATCTAGAAGTTTTATTTTTGCCTAAGGTATCTAAATAATAATTGGGCTTTTATTGTCTTTGTAACAGCGCTGAATTGATCTTAGTGAAGTTGGTCAACGCTGGTAGATTGAGTTTATACAGGAAATCAATAGCAATTTATGTATAAAACTATGAAATGAAGTAAACTCTTTCCACTAAAAACTATATTATATAATTAGGTTGGAGAAGTTTGTTCGATAATTTTTATATAGTTTGAAACCATCTATAACTCCTTAAGGGTTAATAAAACAATGCGAGTTTTAGAAGCTATATAAGCACACAGCGTAGACGAAAAGCAAATCGAAAGTTGAAAGACAAGCCTAATAGAGAATATGAACTGAAATGCTAACTGCATCACTGGATTAACATAAGTTTCGCAACAGGAAAAATATGAAATAACAGATTGATCTTTTAAAACTCTAATAGAATAATATGAATCAGGGCGAAAAGTATTTTATATTGACACAAAATTAGATTTCAAACTTGAAAAGTATTTTAAATTTATTAAATTGTGGAAAAAACTTTGAAAACTTGTACTTAAATCATAAACAGTAAAATGCATATATTTAATTTATTTATTTTTCTTTCTTTCCTACAGGACAAATTCACAACTTCCAGAAGACAGCTGCCAACCAAGAAGTGATATCGGGCAAATATGACTACACTTCCATTATGCACTACGGCAGCTACGCATTCTCTAGACAGCCCGGCAGGCTAAAGACCATGGAAGCCAAAAACGGCACTCCACTCAAGGAGCCCTATGAAAAACAAGGACTCAACCAAAACGATATCGATTTGATTAAGACACTATACAAATGTTAAGACAATGTCCATTCATTTGTATTATTTAACCAATAAATATTGTATGCTTATTTCATCCTATTATTGAGTTCATAATACCACATGTTAATTTTTTTCTGACATGATAAATTTTGCAACATCAGAAAAGTGATTCAAATAATTTCTGTTCCTCTAGTAATAATAAAGGAGAAAGTGTGTGTGTGGTTGGCTCTCTACAGGGCAGACCGCTGGACCTACAGCTACGACATTTGGCACAAACATACTTAGGGGAGTGGGAATGTACATCTCACAGACGTTTTTTTCATAAATTTTAATTAAAAATTAAGCAAAATTTTGCCGTTTTTCTTTGATAACTTCTTAAAATATAATAGTATAAAAATATTTGCACCATCTAAAAATTCAAAAATTATCTTTTTAATGATATCAATTAAGCTGCCCTTACAATTTTTCCTGGTCCAAGCTAAACCTAATTACACTCAAGATCCACCATGTATTGGACCTGATGCACCTTAAATCACACGTAGTGGGTCAAACATCTTCCCACTGATGTGGTGTGGAAGTTTGGAGAGAGGGCAATTCAGATGTGGTCTTCTGGAGAGAGGGCAATTCAGATGTGGTCTTCGTCATCTGACTGCAGTTCAGGTCCGTCCCATAAATAGCCCTAACATTGCTTCAAAACAGGCTCATAATTCTTGCTATTAAAATGCTTTATTTTGAAATCAGGTATAGAAACATTATCGCATAAATTTCAATTCTCATAAAATTCATATTTTTCAGTCTTATTCATATTCTTCTGTCTTTCATGAAATTTTAAATGGTTATACATTTCATAATAATACCTAAAGTTCCAGGAAGGCGAATTTTTTTTCCGGGCTACCAAAGTGGTCGTCAGAGGCAGCTATTATGATATAAAGCGCTCTTTTTCAATTCAGTTAATATATATATAACAAAAGAATTAATAATAAAAATAAAAAAGACAAAAATGATACTTCTGAATTTGTATATGATCTTACAAATTCAGAAGTATAGTTAATAGTTACTAATAATAAATTTAGTGTACTTACTATGGTAGACAGGAATGGCGATAGAGTTGACCCGACAGGGGTGCCCGATTTGCCCGACAGGGGGGCAAGACCTGCTGTACTGGGAGACGAGTGTAATTAAATTGATCTCAAATTTTCGTCAGATTATTATTTATCAACTACAGTTGAATACCCCGTACAAAATTTTCTCCCGACGGGATGCAAAATTTTACGCGATGGGGGGCTTAGCATCCCCAACCGGGGGGCTGGCCCCACCGGACCCCCCTCTAGACAACACAAATTGACTTTTATATTAAGCGTTTTAATACTAATTTAAAACACTATAAGAAATATTCAAATTAACCAGTTATAATATTATGTATCAAATATGCCCTTATATAAATAATAATTATTTATTATATATATGTATACATAAAGTAATCTCTTTCTCTCTCTCACACTCTATTGTAACGTTTTGGACAGCCAACGACTCTGGGGAGGAAGGTCCAGAGCCAAGAAATACTCTTATTTCTAGCACGTGCGTGCAAGAGTTTTTATTGAATATTGATTAAATAATATATCTTGATTAAATAAGATGAAATTATTACATGCATAATGATAGTTCAGGTACAGACAATTAAAGTCCTATACAGTGCTCATTAACCAGCACAGGCCCACTTCCACTAGTGGCCTAAAAAGAATGAAATTGGTCTCAGTGACCCAAGTCTATCTTGTTACCAAGAAAATCGAGCCCTCGCTCGTCGCCGTCCTCTTGCTAAAACCTTCCAAAAATCTCCGTCTTCTCTTCCCTCGCACCTCCTTTTTACTCTCTCGTCCTCCTCCTAGGGGAACGGTCCAGAAAAACCTTTCCACAAATCCACGTCCATTTTGTAAGTGGAGCCCACCTCAGCGAGCCCTTATTGGCTCCTTACCTTTTCTGGGCTTGTCCTTCCGTCGCCAGCGGTTTCTCATGCTCGAGATAATTGACCCTTTTCATCACGTCCACTAAAGAGCAGACCGAGGGCGCCAGACTCAAATCCAGCTCCCTTTGGCGGCGTTTTAATGAGGACTTCCCGCTGAGGCACCTGCTCTGTCCTGTGGCTCATAGCGTGGGAAAAAAGTTACCGCTAATGATCTGGGGGATCTTAGGGGATCTTACAGACTCCCCCCCCCCTTTAAGACGAGTTTCACTTATGAAACTCCTATGCTACTGTCGTATAGCAACAAGGAAGCCTTTTATGCCTATACACATTTACTATTTACAAAATATATACAAAAAATACTTTTTTAAGCTGTTAAACTCGCGAAAGAGCGTCTACATGCTTAATGGATTTTCCCGGTCTATGAATAATCGTGTAATTGAATGGTTGAAGTGCAAGACTCCAACGCATCAACCTTTGATTATTCCCTACATTTGACTTTAACCAGACCAAGGGGTTATGATCAGTTTCAATTTTAAATGGTTGTCCATCTAGATAATGATGGAGTTTCTTAATCGCGTAGATAATCCCTAAGCATTCTCTTTCCGTAGTACAATAGTTCAATTCTGCCTTTATGAATTTTCTACTAAGGTACAAGATAGGGTGCTCTTCTCCCTTTTCGTCCCTTTGACACAATACGACTCCCGTACCGGTATTTGACGAGTCCACTTGAATAATAAACGGCTTAGAATAGTCGGGAGCGTGAAGAACTGGCCTCTCAACAAGTTTACCCTTAATTGTGTCGAAAGCCTTTTGGCATTCGGGTGTCCAAGTTATCTGTTCTCTTTTATTTTTCCCTCTCAGGGCGTTTGTCAAAGGTTCTACGATTTTCGCGTAGTCTTTGATATATCGACTATAATACCCTATCATCCCAATTAATCGCCTAATTTCCGTTTTAGTTTTCGGAGCAGGGAAATTCACAATAGCTTGAATTTTTGCTTCCACGGGACTTCGGATTCCATTTCCTACCACATGTCCGAGGTACTTTACAGTTTTACGGCCCAAGCTACATTTTGAGGGTTTAATTTTTAGTTTGGCGTTTCCGATTTTCCTTAGTATCACATCTAGGTGCTTTACATGTTCGTCTAGTGAATTTGAAAAGATAGCTACGTCGTCTAGATAAGGTACACAGAAATCCTCGCATCCTTTTAACAATTCTGCCATAAATTTAGAGAATGTGAAGGGTGCCGACACCAATCCGAAAGGCATTGTTTTAGGAATATAACATCCAAAGTTAGTAGCAAATCCAGCATATCTTTGGGCCCTTTTCGTGAGAGGCAGTTGCCAGTAGCCTTTGGTCAAGTCTAGGACAGAAATATAATTCGCGGCAGCCACTCTTTCGACTCGTTCTTCAATATTCGGAAGCGGGAAATATTGGGTCTTCGTGATAGCGTTTAATTTCCGGTAATCGATACATGGCCGCGGCTCGCGTCCGATCGTCTCTACTAGAATCATTGGCGAGACATAATCTGATTCGCCGATTTCAATAACTCCTAGATCCAACATTTTTTTAATTTCAGCCCTTAAAATTTCATTTTGACGCGGAGAGGTTCGATAAGGTTTGCAGCGTATCGGTTTGTCGCTAATCAATTCAATGTCATGTTCTATCAGATCGGTTTTCCCTGGTTCATTTGAGAATACTTCCCGGTGTTGATTCAAAACTTTCCTCAACTTTTTTAAGTCTTCTTCCGTTGCATGTCCCTCTAATTCGCTTGCCTGAATTATCTCTTCTAAATTTATTTCGGTATGGTGAGTCTCTGGGTAATGTATTTCCAAGTCATTTTCCTCGACTTCTTGGTCCCTTTTATCAGTTAACAACAAATTAACTCGTTCTGCGCGTTTATAATACGGCTTTAACATGTTTATGTGATAAATTTGTGATTTCTCTTTTTTATCTAACCTTTTCACAATATAATTTGTATCCGACAATTTTTGATCTATCACACCTGGTCCTACCCAGTTTACGGCAAATTTATTTGGTTTATGGGTTGCTAGTATCAAAACCTGGTCCCCTATTTTAAATTCTCGTGAGATCGCCTTTTTATCGTACCAAGTTTTCCTTTTTATTTGCTCGGCTGACGCTTTCTCCATCGCTAGCTCTTTATATTTTTGGAATCGATTTAAGAGTTCAAATACGTATTCAGTTACTAATGAATTCTCTTCTTCAGGTTCTGCCCATTTTTCAAAAAGAAGGCGTTCTGGGGTTCGGAGATTGCGTCCGTGAACTAATTCGGAAGGGCTAAAGCCAGTAGTGTCATGATCTACTGTGCGCAACGCTAGTAATGCGGCCGGCAAATTCTTCTCCCAATCTCGCGCATTTTCCAGGCATATTACTTTTAGTAAGCGTTTTACTGTCCTGTGGAAACGTTCTATAGGGTTACTCTCGGGGTGGTGCACGGACGAGTGCCTAACCTTTATTCCAAATTTTTCCAAAAAGGTGGACGTGAGGTTACTTGTAAAACAGGATCCGAGATCGCAGGACACCTCACGCGGAAAACCAAATCTACTAAATGTCAACAGCAACGCCTCCACAATAGATTCAGATTTTATGTCTTTCAAGGGAATCGCGTCCGGGTACTTTGAGGCAAGACACATCACCGTAAATAGATATTTATTCCCTTTTTCTGATTCTGGCAACGGTCCCGTAATATCACAATTTAATTTAGTAAATATTTCCGATATTATGGGTACTAATTTTAACGGAGCCTTTTTTTTCTCCCCTGCGTGCCCAATGCGTTGGCACGGATCGCAGCACCTAACATAATTTTCCGTTTCTTTGATTATATTTGGCCAAAAGAAATTCCTCAATAATCTGTCCTTCGTTTTCGTTATACCTACGTGCGTTCCAGATTCGTTATGGCACAACTTAAGGATCTTTTCTCTAAGCTCTTCGGGTATTACTAACTGTTTACGAATCCCTTCTTTCTTATCGGGTGCAATTCTAAACAGCACTCCTTTATCTACCTGGAATTCGGAATTCTCTTCTCCGGCCTTGTCGAAAAGACCTTCCAAACTGGGGTCATTAATCTGTTTCCCTCGAAACTCGTCTCCCTTGATGTTAGCTAAAATAGTATTGTTGTCCACTTCGGCTGGGGGTAGAATTTCTGTTCCCTCCCCTTCGTTCAAAGAGTTGTTCCCTCCGTCGCAATTATCAACGCCTATTGTTGAACTCCCCACTTCTACAACCCTTCCTTTTGTGCTGTCTAAAAATCCGGCTTCTTTGTCGGTCCGAGCTGCTTTCGTTTGGCTTCGTGTCACAACAAGATTTATTAGCTCCGGAGAATAGGGATTTTTCTTAATCGCATCGATCAATTCCTGGGTTTTATTTCCTAATAAATAATGTTTCATTTCCACGCTAGGATCTAAAACTGCGGCTTTTGTTTTTAGTCTTACTCCGTCGATTTCCAAGTCAATTTCGGCTAAAGCTAGGCATGTGTGTTCATAGTTAACGCTTGGCGCGCCCACAC
>BGPR01006093.1:60577-82353 GCA_013235015.1 Araneus ventricosus | reverse complement strand
GTTATTCAACCGGACATCTTAGTGAAAAAAGGCAAAATACCTGGCGCATATTTTCCTCCCTATATATATATATTTTCACCTGTAAATTCCGGAGGGAAATCACGGACAGAAATGAAGCTAAAGTAAGGGGGGGGGGCAGAAATATTCTTCTTAGTGACTTATTCGAGGGAATTTAAAGAATAAGAGGGAAAGGGCAAATAATGTCGGTTGGGAAAAGAAATTTGAGAAAAATCTTTTAGAATGGAAGTCAATCCGGAGTCCTAGTCAGTTTTGTGGACCCCCTAGGGAGTCAGCGGTCGCATTTGTCATTCTTGTGGTGCTCGCATCAATTTGAATGAAGCCAGGGTAAAAGAGACAATTTTTTCACCATTCTCACGATAACTTTCTGAGAATACCTCTGAGCGAATATCATCCTCTAAAGGATTTTCCGAAATATTTCTTCTTTGAAGAAAGATAGGGCAAAAGAAAGAAAACCTATGCTCAATACATTGAAAGTGGAAAAGAAATTTTATGCAAATGGGATGTATACGAAGCCGTACATAAGGATCTCTCAGGATGAGGCCATTAGTAATGAGATCTAAATTTAAACATTCAAAGAGGACTTTTCATGTTTGTGATGTATCTTCAGTAAACCTTCAAGATCCTTGTTTCTCGTGTAGCATATCTTGACTTTGCTTAGCTTTTTGGCTCTTTCTGGGATTTTTTACATGAAAACAATCAAATTTTCATTTTCAATGAGTTTAAGACGTTATTTCAGATGTATATGTAAAGTTTGGCGTTCGAGAAAAATTCTGACAGCAGCACCCAATTTATTTAGGGGGATATCCAGGATCTCTCAAAACCAAAGCGAGAAATCATACTCCTAGACACCTTCTACTTGGTAAACGATAATTGACTTAAGCGCACCTAGAGGTGTGCGCAAAGATTATGAAGCAAACAATATTAAAAAATTCTGAAAAATACTAAATTATTTGTTTAAGACTTTAAAAAGAACAAATGTTACATAGAGGAATTATATCTACAGAGCAAAAAACAGATTCGCATATTTACATATGAGATAGTTTAAATGATTAAAGATAGTTAAAATTAGAGCTACATAGTTAGAAGAGAAACACTTTTACTACCATGGCATTATGCGATTGCATTACGCCTTTTCCCAAAACCTTCAAAGCCAAAACCATCGGGCAAAGCCCTTGTCACTCTCGCTGCCGCTCCCAGACGTATTTCTTCCTCAAAATCTAGGAGTCATCTCATGGTCATTAAAACAATATACGCTGCTTTGGTAGAATGCGGCACCCACTCAATTCATGCGCTTACCAGGGTAAAGCACGTGATCGTTCAAGGACTTCCCTATCTCTATCGTACTCGTATTTATTCAAATAAAAGAATCTGTTCAGTGTTTTAAAATATTACTGAGTGGAACTGAGAGAATTGAAATGTGAATAAATTTACATATATATATATATATATATATATAATATATATATATATATATATATATATATATATATATTAATGAAAGAAAACCTTAAAATATTTTTTTGTGGTTTGTATATTACAATGGAAGCAATATTTTAATCACAGACAGTAAAAAAAGAGATCATATCGATACATTTATTCTAAAATGCCTTAAGTTATGGATTTCTATCAATTTCACAAAATGTACATTTGCCATATTAATCTTAGATGTTATTCAAACTAAGCTTAAACTAAGCGAAGCTTAAGTCTTTCTCTCCCGAACTAATACGTTTCTTTAGCCAGATCTTCCTCGATTTCTCCTATTCCGTTATTCTGTGGTACATTGATTGGCTAATTAGAGTAAATAATGCAATTTACTTCTAGAGTTGTCTCTCTAAACCACACGCCTCCATTTAAATTACTCTGGAAAAAGGGAAAAATGACTTCCGCTTCTTCGTCAAAATCCTACAAAGCACTTGAAATTTGTTTAGCCTTTGTATTTTTAGATTACTGACAAGACTAGTATATCAAAAATGCCTAATTTTTACATAGGAACATAGATGAGAGTCACGTATGTGCTAGAGAAAGCGTTTTATCATAGGGTGTGTTGAGCATGGTGAGTAATCTTGTTTCAGAGCCAGATGTAATGTAAGGAGGATTTTGTACAGAACAGGGTTAGATATGCTTTCAGTGTAGGAGATGTTTGTTCCAGATATGCTATCAATGTGTGAAATGTTTGTTCCAGATATGTGCTTTCAGTCTATGACGAAGTTTGTCCCAGATCTTGTGTGAATCTTTTTTTTGATTTCCAGTAGATTCTGGTGTGCACAGCTCAATAGTGGAGTTATAACGGCAAAGTATTGGAGGGATAGAATAGTAGAGAAAGAGAGAGTAGTATTGATCTGAACATGATGAATCCGTTGATATATTTCCGTTCGAGCATGGAATTATGAGTACATGTATACAAACGCAACTTAAATATAATCTGTTAATTTCATGGTGTATAATTATGTTTGCAACCAATAATCAACCAAGTATTAACTTTAATTTTAAATAAACATTTTCGATCAAACATAAATATCTTTTCTGTTCAGAAAATTGAGTGTTGAAACTCTCTTAAATCCAAGAATGTAGGCAGGTGGCGCTGGGTGCTATTTCCGTGTTTTTCATATATATTTTATCTCTGTCTATGCTTGTACGTGTTTTGTGCTTGCTTGTTATGATGTATTGTGTTGCTTCAGCTAAGTAAATATTGGATAATCTCAGAAAGCTGCATTTATAAATCATTCTTACAGGGAAGAGCGAAGTTTAATTTTTTTAACTGATCAATCTGAACAATCTATGAATATATTCATAGATTGTTCGTCGATTAACGCAAAATGTTAAAATTAGAGGAATAAAGATTTTATCTTATATTTTTGACTAAAGTTTTCTTTAATAAAAACTGCATCTCATATTATTTAATAAAATCAATTTTTAGAAATAAAAAAATGTACCAAATTTCTAAATGATATATTTAAATGTATTCTCAAATAGGATGAAAACTATCTCCGCCAAACAAGTCTCTTAATTATGAACTAAATGACTGCAACACCCGAGAAATTCTTGGTATGCAATCATTTATTTTTTCATGTCGATTTACTTAATTTACTCTAAATAAATTAGAGGAATTCAAATTGAAACATTCTTGAAATTATATTTACATTGTAAAAGAAATCAGTAGAGAAAGTTTATGATAACAGCCACCAGCTTTGAAGAAGCAATAGCAATGACTCCGAAGAATAGAGAGTAGGCCGAGTATTTGAAGCACCAAAAAAAAATGTAAAAATTGTTTTAATCTCCACATTCAATGACTACTCCATTACACTTTGCCTCATTCTTTGTTGCATCTTGGAAGCTTTCAATTTCCTCTTTGCATTTTCCTATGCTGGGAAAAATCTGTTTCAGCCTTCATTTGCATAATCACCCTCGGAATTTTCTGAAAACCTACTTTTGAGAAGAAAACATGACTACTATGTAAGTTTGGAATTAGTTTCATGAAAGTTCATTTGATAATTTTTAGATTTATTTTTCAGTCGTGAAATTTGAAGAAGAAAATATATAATTTCTCTTTTTTGTAGTTTGGTAAAGATAAAATTTTATTTCCAGACATTTTAATCCTTCATTTCTGTTTCAGCGTTCAATTCTTTGATTTGTTATAGTTTAGAATTGCTTTAGTTTTTTATCCTGAATTTTCTGTTTATTATTTTGGATTTATTTATTTGCATTTATTATTTCCATTATAGGTTTGGAAAGAAATACAAATCAAATGCATTTTAGAATAAATTTATTTTTTTAAATTTTTACTTCTAAGCAAAAGAGTATTTTTTAAAAATAATTTATAATTAGGATAGATAAATCCATTTTGCAGTCGGAAAGCAGTTTTTCTGACGTCTTTATTTTTTATTTGAATAAAATAAAAGAAAAAACAGAAAGGGCTTATCGAATTAAATTTCACCCCTTCTTGGTCGGTTTCGAATTTCTGACACAAAAATAAATTTTTTTTTAGTGTTGGAAATTAATATATGTTCTATCCAGAATTCGAAAATGAAAAATATTTTTGTCAGTAAGCAGTTTTTGTTCGACCCATTGGTAGTCATACATGTGATATACAGTTTACTGATCTCCAGTTTTCCCTGCAACACACCCAAGTTTTAAATAAAAACAAAATGTTCTCTGATAATATATTTTTCAAATCTATTGCTTTGAGGTATTTAAGATAATTATCTACACGAAAAGAATTATTAATGATATGTAAAAAATGTTTTTTTTTAAAATGGTTTTACAACCTTACAATGAAAACAGCTTTACAATCTTTCTTGACCATCAGAGAGTAAAAAAAAGTCAGTAAAATAAATTATTGTCGATTATTTTATTACTTATATTGTCAAAATAGCGGATTGTAACGATATTCGTATGTAGTGACGAATTCACTTTCAACGATGCGATTTTCTTTCGATACGGTTTTTTGAGCCCGACCGTACAGGCACAACAAAACCAAGCGTATGACGAACGACGCCCACCAAGGAGGGGTTAGGAATATTTTTAGGTAAATTTGAAGTTGATTTAATTTAAAATGAAATTAACCAAGAATTGGTCCGCAAATATTTTGCTTTAAAAGATTTTGAAAATATTGCATTAGATTTTTAAAGTGAATTATGCACTTTATAAATCAACTGTCATTAATTTGAAACTATGAAAACAGAAGTTAGAAGCCGGTGATCAAACAGTTAGTAAAAACTATTAAAAATATTAATTCGATGACGAATAACAATATAATGAGGTTTTCCTGGATGGAAAAAAGAGTCGCATTTTTTGATGACGAAAACATAAAAGATGTTTGAATAGTTCTTTATTTGACCAAATGGTGGCTTTCATGTGACAACTTGTTCACAAGCTAAAAGTAAATTTATAACTATCCAATGTGCTGTCCTCGACAATGAGCGTCGACTGTATATATATATATAATATATATATGTATATATATAGATTGTGTATATATATATATGTATATATATAGATTGCCCAGCTAAAAAAAATCTGCAAAAAATCTGCAGAAAAAATCTGCAGAAAATCTGAAGGTATTTGGAACATGTTTTCTTCAGATTTTCTACAGAAAAAAAAATGCAGAATATCTGAAGAAAACTAGTTCCAAATACCTTCAGATTTTCTGCAGAAAAAAAATACGTTCCAAATACCTCTCTCTCTGCAGATTTTTCTACAGTCAAGGTTTAATTATTAATTTCAATTATTAATTTAATTTATGAATCAACTTACTTAAACGGTGTAGAATGTGACGAAACTTCAAGCTCCTGTCTGGGATACGAATCCGCGATCCTATAAGCAGGAGCGATAGGCGGGCGCCTTAGCCCACAGGGCCACGTCGGCATACGCGAGGTGGAGATAAATTAATCTATTTAAGTTATACCTCACCATGGCTCTCGTGGCGCCATCTAGTGCTGTAAAAATCAACCAAGGTCAGAATACTTGTTTCAAAGGTCGTAGAGATGTGTAACAGATTAGATTAGTAATATTTTTGTTCAATAATATAGATTCTCAGTTTCAATAAATTCGTTTTCACCTTCTATATTTCTGGGAAGACTTCTCTCCATCCAAAGGGCGCAAGCTCCACTTTTCCTTTCTTTTTCGAGGAAAATAGCTAGTCAGAAAGACAATTGGAAAACTAATTGGAAATTAATTAAATTATGGGGTAAAAGTTTAAAATGGTAAAACCTCAAATATTTAATTTAAAGATTAATTTAGAATTCATTTTTTCAGTGGCATATTTAAAAAATTTAGTCCTAAGACATTTTTCCATTGGGAAATTTTTTTGAAACTCTTGTCTGCTGTAGAATTAAACAATAATGATAATTACATTCTAATTTTGTTTTATATCCATTGGAAAATAGAGCTGCAATATTAGAGAATATGGTGCAAAATATGTATTTAGAGAAATGCAGATATTATGAAATTGCAGTTAAATCTTCAAAAAATCAACAGATATTGGTCGAGTTTAATGATTTTGTGAAAATATGCTAAATAACTGCAAATTGAATTAAAGACAAAATACAAAGTCTTACAAAATATACAGGATATTTTAAGAAAAAAATAAAAATAATTTTTTTTGCAGATTTTATGCAGATTAAATTGACGAAAAAATGCAGATTTTTTGTTCTCTTACAAAATTATATTTAGAGAAAAATATAATAAGATTATTTAAAAAAGAATATTTAGAGAAAAATATAATAAGATTTTTTTTTGCAGAATTTCTGAAGATTAAATTGATAGAGATTTTTTCTGTCTTCAAAAAATCTGCAGAATATTTAGAGAAAAATATCATAAGAAATTTTTCTGCAGATTTTCTGCAAATTAATTTGAAGAAAAAATGCAGATTTTTTTTGTCTTCAAAAAATCTGCAGAATATTTAGAGAAAAATATAAGAAGAAAATTTTCTGCAGATTTTCTGCAGATTAATTTGAAGAAAAAGTGCAGATTTTTTCTGTCTTCAAAAAATCTGCAGAAATCTTTAAGAAATCTTCAAAAAAAGAGATTTTCTGCAGATTTTCTGCAGATTTTTTTTAGCTGGGTGTGTATATATATATATGTATATATATAGATTGTGTATATATATATATATATATATCTATATATATATATATATATATATATATATATATACAGCGACCTCGTTATAACGAGCGTCGACTGTACTCATATGTATATATATATATATACAGTGTCGTTATAACGACCCTCTGCGTCCCACAGCAAAAGGTCTTTATAACGAGTGGTCGCTATAGTGGATATAATTAAAAACTGTACATATGTACGCTCAGCAGTTCCATATAAATAGACGATTTTTAAAGAGATTCCAACTAAATACTCAACTTTTTTTATCATTGGTATTAAAATTAAAATTTTATCAATTTGAAATATATTTCTGAAACAGATTTTAAAGTAGAAAATAAAGGGTGTTATATACTTACAAAACATTTACTTTCTAAAGAAAAAAAATCAGAAACGGCTGTTTGTCTTTTCTGCTTATGTTTCATAATCACATAATTTCCATCACATTATTTTCCATCACATAATTTTCCATTTCACTTAATGGTGATAGATAATGTTCTGCCTTTCAAAAAAACATTTTAATGTCTCAATAGCACTTGAAAGATTTTTTTATTCTAGGTGACGTGAGTGGTAATTCCCCTCCCCCCCCCGTCAAAGTTGAACTGTAACACTAAAGAATCTACATCTACGAAGCTTGGCAATACAATAATCAAGGTCATTTACGTTTAAAAACGTGTTCTTTTTGGAAAAATAACGGGAAGAGTGTTCGCTGAATTCGGACGTTGTATTGGGATTAGACGACAATGTACGGTCGTTATACCGGAAATAAAATAACATAGAGCATAGGGAAACACAGTTGGGAATTTCATCACCGGTCGTTATAATGGAATGGTCTTTATAATGTGTGGTCGTTATAACGATCATCGACTGTATATTTACTTTTGCTTTTGCTTTTCAATAACGTTTCACAAATACTTATCCAACCGACAGGGAGCCGTTTAGGCTCCGAGTTCGGGGGTATGCTGCAGTTTTATGTATAGTTGGCGGATGTCATCTTTCAGTGTTGGCGATGATGGTGGTGAGAAGTGGTACATTTTCACTTTCAAAATATCATCAACCAAAAATCACAAGGTGTCCGTGGGTCAGGGCCCGCTGTCGGGGATTCTGAGCTCCCCCGTCAGGGCATATTTTTGTACCCCATTCACACAATGGTCCATTCAACTATTAGATAAATAAAAATCTGGCGAAAATTTGAGCGGATCATTATTACGTCCCTGCCCTTGTACAGCATGCCGTACCCACCTGCCAGTGAGACCCTCACCCACGTCGAACAAACTCTAAAGCCATTACTGAGTGTGGGATAGGGAGAACTGGAAGGACATGCATGTGGGTCCTCCCCAAACAAATTCCTCATGCGCAATGATATGAGGTGGTTCTCCATTTTGTTTCAAGGTGACTGTTAGTAGTGCTTGTCTCGTTGCCGTTCTGGACTGATATTGTTCTGTAACAATGCTGCATAGCGCTCTTCAGGGACAGAAAGTGGTTTTAAACATTTCTCTGTGACTTCCCTGAAAAATGCACAGATAAATATACCAGCGGTGAAGCCACACCAGAGACCATTTTGTCGCAACCGAACTATTCAAGACCTTTTCCTCTTATGAACTGTTGCAAAAAAGGATATTAATCACAAACACGATCAAAGATTACCTGTTGTCAATCACAGTGCAAGAGTGATAGTCATTACCTTAAAGCAAAAACTCAGGTAAATGTGTATCAGGTGGATAAAATGCAAGATTAATGAGCAATGAGGGCACAAATGGAGGTTGTATTCGATCTACGTCCCAGAATGCCAAATGATACAATTATAAAGTTTTAATTTCTGCATTTTTTGTGCCAAAAATATTTTTTAATTCATTTAAAGTCATAAATGTTCAATTGAATTCATATCTGCGCTTAGTTATAAATATAATTTTTCCAATACTCTACTTATTATTCAATCTGATCATCACTGTTTTGCATTTTTATGTCAAGTGTAATGAGCATATTACAAAGTGCACAATGTTCCCAACTAGGAACATTAAAATTCGTTTATAAAATGTTTCTTCATATTTTAATGATTGATATCTTTAAACTGAAACATTAGAAGGTGAAATATTCAAAAAAGTAATTAAAATTTAACCTGGAACTGCGTGTGAATTCGGTCAGTAAAGAGCACAGCCTTTTCGATTTGTAAATATAATCGATTCGATCTTGGCAAAGCTTTTGCGCAATGTAATACGTTCGAAGAAATTGCAGCCATATTAAATGAAAACGCATCATACACAATCCCAATAATGAAGTGACGTGATACGGTTGGAATATTACTCTATGTATCCGAAACAACAAATATCCTCACAGACGGAAGAAATGAGGTGGGTCGAAATTGGCGAATGGGAAACCTACTGACAGGGGTATTCGTTTCTCATTTGTCAGGACGTGTAGATCGCGAGCTGTCATTGGCCAGACATTACATTCCTCGGAATTAATGGTAACCGCAAACAGCGAACAAGTCCGGAACGGAATGTCTTGTTAAGGTTTAACACTGTGACAGGTGATTCCCAAAGAGCGATGTTGCTTGCTATCAGATTGTAGTGTTGTACGAGGTCCAAAATTGTAACTGAATTGCTTTTAGAATTACTTCGCCGTTTTTTTTTATTTAGACATTCTGTAAAAGTATTATTCAAATGGTAAGGTTTTTAACTTTTTATTTATGGATATTTGTTGTTTGGAATTTAATAGCAGAAGAAAAAATAACGAATATTTCGTCGCTTAACAAGCAACAAGACAAATCTCAATTTTTTAAAAGTTCAAAGACTACGAAAAAAAGCTTATTTTTTCGATACTTATACCAAATATTTCTGAATTTTGTATTCACATCTTGTAGGAACACGTGGTCTAATATTCATAGTAGTTGTTTAAAAAATTCAGAAATATTCATTACTGCCTGCGAAAAATTCAGTTTTCTCTTCCTAAATGAAATTTTAAAAAATTGAAATTAGTGGTGTTAAGCGACGATTTCCGATATGGATCTTATGCTTTTATCTCCTTGTATTCTCAATTTTCTTCCTTCCACGAAATTTCGATTTCTCATTTGCACTATAGAGAATAAAGTTTTATGAATCAAACATGCTATTAATCTAATTAGCATATTTTTCTATTTACTACAGTTTTTTACTGTAATTCTCTGTAATCGCGTCAAGCAAAAGTCATTTGATATTTATTGACAGAATAATTAACTATACCTTAAATTCTCGAACATAAATTTAGGAAATACAGTACTCTATTTAACGAAGTCGCTAAATCCCGAAAAAAATTCGTTATATGGAAAATACGTTAAGTAGAGATTCACCTTTTAAAATACTTTAAACTACACAAAACAGATTTTAAATTCATAAACACTAAATATTATTAAAAAAGTAAATAACCACACCTTTATTTTGTAAATTAATATCTATTTGTTTTATATATTTTACAAATCAAAAAGAAATCTGCAAAGAAAACAAGAATAAAGCAAAACATTGTCCGGGAATACACTGTATTCTGAATTAAAAAATAATTTTATATTAAAATTAATGAATTTCAGCATTTCATCATACAAAGGTTTGTTGGTTTCTGCATCATGATCATTTCCATCTTCATCATCTTCGTCTTCATCGCAATTCATTGCTGTATTGTTTTTATTTTTCACACTGTGCACTTCAAAACTTCCTCATCCACATCTCGATAGACACATGCTTCTAAAGGTTTTGAACAAGAATTCGATGAATAATCATTTTGTATCTTATCACGATTTTTTATTATGGTTGATAAGATGTTTAGAGGACTACCAAATTTTAAAGCAATATTCTTTTTTTTTTCACGGCTTTATCCATCTCATGAAGAATTCAATTTCTTTCTTTGATGCTCAATCACTTTCGCTTTGACATTTTCAGGCTTCAAGGTCATTGATCCATAAAATGTGTTAAAAGAAAGAATAAGTTTGAAATGTTTAGAAATATTTTGAGATATATAGAGAAAAAAATATTGGATCACAAGAAAAAGTTCGTTAAATAGAGAATGCACTTCGCTATTTGGAGGTTATTTTACGAAGAAATTTGCAAAATGTTCTTGGTTTCAAGAAAAAGTTTGTAAAATTGAGAAATTCGCAAAATAGAGGTTCGTTAAATAGAGGTCCGACTGCACTATTTTTTAAACGACATAACAGAGAAATACTCTCCAGAACTTCTCTCAGGATAAATTAACGATTTCATTTCGACTCCTCTAATCACTTGAAACATAATACGTTCATATTCATTGGCAGGATTATTAACTATACTTAAAATTCTCCAACACAAAATTAGGAAATTCTATTTCTGAAAAACATAACTGAGAAATAGTCACAAGAACTTGTCTGAGGATAAATTTAAGACTTCATTTATACTCCTTTCTAAAAGTTTTTGTATAATTATCGAAATTTTTGAACTTCTTCCAAGAGGGAATATTGGAAAATAATCTTTGCTAAAGTATTTGCTGAGGATAATTGTCAATTTTTTTTTGAAAAATCATCCTCAGTTTGTGTTTGAGCAGATTCAGAGATGAAGCATCTCGTATACTTATGATAGCGATGCAGAACAATTCAACCCACATTTTGACGTCGAACTTACAAGATAAATAGAAAATTTGGAGAGAAAGTGAGAAATCAAAGAAATTTTTATCCGTTCCATTCCTAATTCAAACTTCATATTTTTATATTTTGTAAAGGTGAATGTTGATTCCATATGAAGGCCCTATTTGTTTCGGAATCGGAAAATATGGAAACAATAGACTCCTTGACATATTTTAATAACATTATAATGTTTATAGGTAGGAGTTCTTATTCAATTTTCTAGAGAAAGAGAGACATAAAAGAAAGGACGCTCTAAGGGCACTAGTTCTGTTACTACACAAAACTTCATTTTCTTCTTAAGTTTTGTTTATTGTGAAAGGTAACTGCATATTCAGGCCTTATTTGTTTCAGGATTGGAAAGGTGGAAAGTGCACTTGCTTCATATTTATAAAGGTAGAATTCTGTTGTAAATTTTTCACTGATTTCCTGATACTGTAGAGGATTGAAAGTTTGTAGACTTGTGAATCTTCCATAACAAGGAACTATTTTAAAATTTTCAGAACTTAATTATCAGTTAGTAATTGATTAAATTAAATTTTGTTTCTACACAATTGGCGCCACTTGACAGTCAGTTTGAGAAGCAATAAATCTTGAGCTAAAAATGTAGAAAATACATACATAGTTAGCCCCGACCTGGCCGAAATCGTGCGGTCCAAACGACAGGTCGCGCCAAACAACCCCACTCAAATAATTCAACAGTTCAACTTTCTAGCTACAAAGGGACAAATAAAAACATAAACAGAAAATTAAATATTCAAAGTGCAAAAGCAATTTAAAATGTGGACAATAAATAAAATCAAGAAAAATCTTCTGTTTAATACACTATTATATTCGTTTATTTTTTAAAATTATTTTACTTCTGACATTTTCAACGCATCCGATTTCTCATAATTTTTTCACTGCTGCCTTTGAAATGCAACCGCATTTTTCATTCTAACTTTAAACAAAAGAAAAATGCATTGTATCGCAGCGAATTTATACCCCATTTAATTATTATTCCTACCTTTCTGTGTTAACACACAAACATGCATATAACAGAAATAGCGAAAAATTAATTTTCTAAATTAATTCTTATGGAAAAGGACAGAAAAAACACAAGAGGGGAAGAAAAAAGAACTGGAAATGAAACAACTGAATTACCCGAAGGAAAAATTAAAATTCTCAGTTCATTTCCCTTCATTAATTGAAGAACTGGGGAAGATATTTTTAATTTTATTTGTCTCTTCTTTTACAACACTATTAATTCCGCTTCCTGTTTTTCGTTTCAACACCAGAATTACAAAATTCTACCTTCAATCACTTATCCTCTCAATTAAGAGAACAGGACTTCTAGTTTCTGTAACGAAAAATGTGATTTCTGGATCCCGTCTTAAAAAATATAATTCTAAAAAATAATTAAACTTAATCTGAAAAGGGAATTTGTAAAGGCATTATTTTTTTCTCCAGTTAAAAATATCTGACAATTGAATCATCAGATATGAAAAAAATGGTATTTCACTGAAATGAATAGACTTAAGAGAAAGGAGGGTAAGAGTACGCAGGGATTTTTTTCCCTGTTCGCAACAGTGCAAGCAGAAGCAAGTGTGATCATATCAACATGTGTGTTTTCTGCTATCTCAAGTGATCGCCATAATTATTTTCATCCTTGCTGTCTTTCATTTATCAGGTAATAAATGATTTCGTTATGTTAGCGTGTAATTTTTCTGCGAAGAAATCTTAATTTTTTTGTAAATAAAGGACTAATGCTTTCTTTCAAAGTAAATATCATTATGAGGTTTGTTCCCTTCCGAACAACGTGGCCAAGTTAAAATTTAACTTTAGTGAATTATACGGCAATCTATGAACGATTTAGAGAAGCAATACTTCGGCGGCTAAGAGTACGCACAGACCAGATATGCGTACTTTTATCCGTTCTGTAATTTGAAGCAGCCATTCCAACAAAATTTTGCATTTTATTTTATCATTAATACTATTATTATTTAAAAATTGAGATTGTCATAATAATCTGAAGAGCTGTTGTCTGGAGAAAAAGTTTCCAGTCCATAAAATCCAAATAATGAGGGAGCAATATGACTAGGCTGCGAACAAACATGTGATGGTGATTGGATCCAGTGTGCATTATGTAAAGAGTGGTGGCATGAGGAATGTTCCAGTTACGAAGGCAGTGGCTATGCTACTACTGCTAAATTTTCAGGGTGCGTACACTTGGCCTCACGTCCTGCGTACTCTTACCCGGGTAAGAGTACGCATTTAGCATTTTTTTCTTGCGTTTCGTAATATATATTTTTTTAAATCTAAAATTTTCATTTTTGTACCCTTCTTCCTATGTTATTAAACTATGATTCAATAAATTTTCTAGGCTCTGACTTTTCAATTCTCATTTTTATACCTAAAAATCCACCAGGTGCGTATTCTTACCCTCCTTTCCTTTAAATACTAGCTAGAATTTGAACTTACAAAATGCTTTTCAAGAACGCTTAACGAGATCACAAGCTTATTGTCGAAGATATTAGGGAATAGAAGGAAAGACAAAAGAACCAACGAAATATAAAAAGATGGTTCTCTTTATATTGTCTTAGGTTTTTTATTATAGAATATGTTAGAGAACTCACTGTCTTGTCATACGACATATGGAATGTTGATAGCAATCGTTCATTTATTTGATGGTTTCAGCTTCTGATTTACGGTAATAATAGATTGGATGACTCAGTCAATCCAGACGTTGTCATAAGGTATTATATTTTTTGAAACTTATCAATTGCTAAAAATATTTTAGAAGGCTAATTAATAGGCCTCGGTTTATTTATTTACAAGTTTACAAAATTTTTAAATTTATTTCGCATTGCACATTTGCTTGGTTTCTTGTTTCTTTGAAGCCAAATGTACTAATTTTAAAAACTCAGTTCAGACTTTTCATAGGAGAAATGTGTTTTTGTCGTCAAATTATAAAATCGAACTCAGACTATGTTTGTTAACCTTTTGAAATAGTAGAAATCAAATACTTGCTTGTAGTTAATTTCCATCTATTTCCAAATTTAGTAGAATAATAAACTAAAAACTGACAAAAAGTTTCTATACAAAGAATTAAATACTAAATTAGTCTGAAGTACTTCATGAACATATTTAACGCATCAAAGTGCAAAAAGAAAAAAAAATGTACTTCTCTTCTTTAAATTTCAGTATTAAAAAGGAAAGCCAAAAACTATCAAGTGAATTTAGATGAAACTAATTCCAAACTTCCAAAATTATCGCATTTGCTCTCTTAAAGTAGGTTTCAGGAAAGCTCCGAGGATGATTATACAAATGGAGCTTGCAACAGATTTCTCCTGCAGAGCGAAATGCAAAAAGAAAATTGAAAGTCTGTAAGATGCAACCAAGAATGAGGCAAAGAGTAATGAAATAGTCATTGCATGTGGGACTTAAAACAACGTTTTACTCTTTCATTTTGAGTAAATGGCATTGGCATTTTCGGTATACTTACTCCCCATACTTCAAGACATTTTTATTCCTGAATGTGTGGCGGGAGAGGTTTTTGTAAAAATTCTCTAGTTATATATTTTATTACGTGCTACTGTTCTTAATCAAAATTTAAGAAAATTTCAATTCTAATTGCTCAAACATTATTGTAATTTATTTGCAAAAGCGCCATAAGCAATTTAATGATAGTATTCTTAGTAACTGACTGTCAATTGGTAAATAGTTTGCAGTTAAGATAAATCGTTGGTAGAAATAATATACACAACATGAGACTACCTGGAAATGTATTATAATTCTAACCCGAGATAAATCTTTATTTCAAATTTTTATTTCTCCATTGTTGTTTTATTAATTTAAGCTAAATAATAAGCTAATTACTTGACGAAAACGTTCAGGGTTACTTCACTTCATAGGTTTCGGCACCAATACCCCCCTTCATCTTAAATTGCTTAGTACTTAACCCTTTGAAGACGGCTGTCACGCGGCCGTCCAGCTGCTTGACACATTCTCCCCCGACTGTCACAAATACGTGCCGGCTCTTGTGGCTTTTAGCTACCAACTGTCACGTCGGCGTGACAACAGCTTTAGTGCAATTAGGCTTAACTAGAAAAAGTGCGCCATCCCTGAGCAGCCACGCGCGTTGAGAAACGTCGGCCAGATAGAACCGCAGGTTTTCTTTGCGACTGTCGTCAAAGGGTTAAAGCTTTTGTAGTAATAATTCCCCGTATCTCTTTTTAATGCGGTTTCTTAAAGCGGTAAATGAGGCACATAGGTCTTATTCACCGCTTAGCAGTTCTGTCGGACATTTGGGGAATATAGAGCATTTCCATGGTGGACAAGAGGGTGATAACCGTTCTTTTGACGACTCTCTGATTATCACAGTGAATGATGGATTATAAATGGCCATCGCCTAGTGACTGCTGGTCATGTGGTTTCCCTGGAGGCAATGATACCCTGTCACAGTTGTAATAATGAAGTGTGACTCGGCTGAGGCATAAAAAGACGCCCATAGAATGATATACACAGACATAGAGAGGGAGAGACAAACTCGGACTCTCTAGCGCAGACGTGATTTGTCCAGACGGCGTAGTGTTTTCGACGGAACTCGCTGTTGTGCGGACAGTGAATGATTAACATATGTGAAGACTCTGCCAGAGTTTTTTTTTCTTGTATAAAGTATTTTATCTTCCTGTATAACATGTTGTTAATCCAAATGTATAAAATTTTTGCTATTGATAATCCAGACTTACATTGCAAATAATTAATGTTGCCACGTAGTCCTGAGATTTAATATCAGAATGCCACAATAGGAATAGCATAAATCTCGTTTTCGTTATTCGTTCACATATTGTTTGACAAAATTTTTTCCCCGCCATTCGATTCCCCGGGAAATTGGATAAAAAGTGTCCCAACTCAGTATGCCTGTTCTCTTGGGAGTATGTCAATGGTGGTGTGGTTGAGTTGACCATATTTCCCATGACGCGACTATTTCCTACGAAAGGTGTCGGTGCATGGTTCGGTGATGTCCATTTTGTAATTGACTCCAGTACCCATGTCATTATATTGACGATTCAGTCAATCGGATCGGATGCGAAAGCAGGGTAGGAGTTCATGGCTTCCGACTACAAAGTTCCTGCTCTCGCCCCGCTGCAGCCAAGGTCAATAGGGTTGCCAAGACGAGAGAAGGAAGCAGTGAGCAGGAGGGAACAAGTGGACTCAAGGGGTGTCATCGACAGGGAAGGTGTTGCTTGTTCGCAATATAATAATACTAAACGAATTGTTGCTTTTTTATTTTTTTCCTACAGCGAATGTATTTAATCCACTGTTGTAAATATATAATTTTATATAGAATGTAGTTACCCAGAAAAAGGACCTGACTTTTTTAATTTGCTTTAAAAGTTAGTCATTAATACATCATGTTTAGGCGTCTGATTTTGTTATATAGGCCTAGATGAGGGATGTGTGGTATGATTCGCAAGTGGAAGCCCAGCGGACTCTGATGAATGAAATCTAAGTGTTGCGCCCGGTAAAGGATAACGTAGGCAGGACTTCTGTCCTATGTTGAGAAGATGCGAGTCCACTAACTCCATCAACCTTACTCCCTGCTGTTCGAATCAAAATCGAAAGTAAAAGATTTATCAAAAATCAGAAAGTAACAGTCTCTAAAATTGCTCCTTGTCCTTGGATGCAATTCACTAACTTAACCCTACGAGTCCTATCCCACCTCATTCGACACAGGCCGGACTCAGGCGGCTTCGGGAGCCTGGGTGAATTTTAAAAGAGAAAATTAGTTTATTTCTTCGTTGACAATTGATCGCGCGGGTGTCGTCCTCCTAGAATTTCTGTAGAGAAAGGGTGGACTTCATTCTGATTTCATGAATGAAAATTTACTCCAGTTTTTGAGGCACTTGAATTCTCACTCTAGCCGGGTTCAAAGAGTTAAGACACCGAAGCATCGTTGCAAAAAGCCTTAACTCAGATTTAAATTTAGCAATGCGGTAAAATTAAGTTTGTTTTTAAGGAAATATGAGAAGTTAAAACCAATGGTCATAAGAAAAACCAGGTCTACACCCCATCTAAAGACATGTTAAATGTGGATATCCAAGTATATTCTCCAAGCATTCTGAAATATTTATGTGATATTCCATAACATAAATTCGGAATTATCTCCTTCTAGTGAACGACAGGCGTCTGCGTTTTCTGAAAAGTATCTTTAAGTGTTGTCTCTTACCTCCTTTATTCTAAAAATTTTACCTCTTACACACTTTATTAGGCATAATTAAATAAAGAATTTAGAAGACTCTGAATTTGAAAGAATTCTTTAACCATACGGAAGAACTAATCAATCATCGCATTTTATTTTGTTATTCAATAAATTGATGAGAGTAGTTCTTGGATGGACAAGTCAGCCGTTATGTTCTTCAGTAGCTTGTTAAACGACCGCTGACCCGATCAAAAACTTCTAGGCAGTTTTTACAAGAAACCAGACAACTTATTTCAGTATCAGGCAATAAGTTTATTGGTAATCTTAGATGAAGTTCTTAAAGAATAATTTATGTTGAAAATTCCATGATAATTCTTTTGAAAAAAAATAGCAATATTTTTCACTTGCATTTAAGATAAGTAATTTAATTAATTAGCTTAGAAAATTAAAATATGATTTAATCATTATATTCCAATAGTTGCTTATTTGCCATGCGTTTTTTATTTGTCTTAATACGTTTTTTATTTTGCCTTAACTGCGTAAAAACACAAACTGAAAGAGTAATATTTTATACACAAAGATTTTTGTGACAAAAATTGAATGTAACACAACTACAACTTTTTAAAGATAACTAATGGAAAATTAATACTTTTTAATTAAATAAAATTTCAATTATTTGAATATTATTAATTTAAATTTTATTCTTATCTACATGCAATAAGACTCTTTTACTATGTTATTACAACTATGATGTAATAACCAAACTAATACAATTATATAAAAAGGAATTTACGAATTAGCAGTTTTTCAAAGAAATGGTTTTCATATTTACTTGACAGGTGAATCGAAATTCACCGACAATAGAAATTACACACCATTTCATAACATATATTTTAGAAAGTTTCAAAAATTTTGACAAAACACTAGTTGCTCATTCTTCTACATATTTTATAAGAGATAAACTTAGAAAATCCCTGAAAAAAAGAACCCCCAGGAAAAAAATCATCTGGGTATAGCAAAATAATTGCACTTCATACTTTACGAGGTATTGTAATGAGATTCGTACTTGCAGTTTCATATGTATCCCGTTTTCTTACGATTCAGTTTGCACTTGCAATGTACCAAACGCATATATTCTACCCTTTCCTCTGAGAAGAAAATATTTCGGAGTTCCTTTCAAAGATGATATTGCTCAGAAAAGTTTCGGCGGAAGGGTAAAAAAATTTATATCTTTGACCGAGGCTTTATTCAAAATACTGGGAGCTCCATAAGAATGACAAATGCAACCGCCGACACCCTAGGGGTCCGCAAGACAGACGACCATTTTAGACTGAGTTCTATTTTTAAAGGAAGCTTCTACCCATCATCACAATATTGCCCTACTTTATTTCCTTCTCCTTCTATCTTATTCGGTGAATTCCTTCGAATCAGTCTCTGAGAAGAATTTTTCCTTCCCCTTTTTCTAGCTTCATTTTCGTCCGTGATTTCCCTCCGGAATTCGTAGTTGAAGATCTATCAATAGAAGAAAAAATTCGCCAGGTATTTTGCCATTTTAGCTTCGATGCCCCTCTTGAAGAAGGAAGAGGTATTCAGTTTCGTGGTGAAGGAACAATTCCTCCACTGCCTCTTCCTTTTTGAGTGACTTATAACTTTTTCCCCACTGCCTCTTTTGAATAGAAATTTTATTGTTTGTCAACACTGTAAAACGCTGATAAAATAAATGGTTCTTAAGAAAAGGAATATTTGAGGATATATAACTGTAAAAAATTATCAAATGTTAATATGCAAAGGGTCATTCCCGTCTACTCCGTGATCTGAGAAATTCAAAATGTTTTTCGTGCTTCGTTCAGTTCGTATTTACTTAAAATATTTAAAAGGAAGAAATGGTCGGAATGGCATGTTAAACTTATCAAAAGAACACTCACCATAAAGATTCCAAATACAGACAAGATTTTCTGTCAAGGTAAAGTTATAAATCAAGTATACACTTTTGGCTCTGATAGTTTTTTGCTTCCTTATTTGGCATCGCCTAGGATTACATCTAAAATTTCGGCGGAAGTGTTGGTTTAACCTGCTCTCTATTGCCTTTTGATTATTCTTGAGGATTGTGCATTTTGTTTTTATCAAAATGATTCTCATTGATATTCTGATTAGCACACAAATTACTTTTTGATTTATAATCTTCTAGAAGCAGAAAATGTATGCTAATTTTTGGAATATTTATAGATGTCTTTGATAAAGTTTACATTCATTCATTACTCATTTTCCTTCTGAATATTTTACTTCAAATTCATTTATGCATGTTTAAATATTATCATTCAAACTCTTGAAGTGCTAATCACTTGGATCTCTTGCTTTTTTGTATTTCATCGTTTTCTCTAAACTTTGCTTTCTATTATATGCTTTTTCTTTCTTTATTAGCTGACCCTTTAATTTGTAGTTATCTTTCTGGATAACAAGTCGATGAAATAAAATCGCCAGAATGTTCTGAGTGAAGATTTAGGTGATGAGAGAAACGATTAATAAGTAAAAATGATTTGAAGGCTCCTCCTCACATATTATTTGTATTTTCATCAATGGTTCTGTTCCTTGCGCATTACTTACATCCTGAATTTGGTGAAATTGCATACAATAATTACATATATATAAGATTATAATAAATGCCCAAATTTTTCATCGTCATTTTTTGGCATAAACAGTGTTTTGCAAGCAAAGTGTTCGACACTTTTGAGCTACGTCACTAACATTTTAACCTGAATCTTCATGAATGCGTTTATTTAATGTTTTACGCTAAAACCATACGAGTTATAAATGAAATACATAATTTAATTTCAGTTCGACGATAACTATTCAAGATCCAAATTTAAAAATATCAGTTTATGGAAAAAACTGATCATATTGTTTATCAGAGAGAAAGATACTACTCTCTTCGCACCCAATATCTTTCCTAAATCTTAATGGTATTCTCCTGGAATTCTTATATTAGCTGTACTATTAGTGCGTGATTACCAATTTTTTAAAGAATTACTATGTTTCACATATGAGAGAATAAAATAATTTTGCTGAATTACTCGGAGAGAAAAAAGATAATATTTAAATTGTGACGTTGAAATGTTTGATATTGGTATTATAAATGACAATACTTTCAATGGGATCATATACATCTTCATGAGAAAATATACAAGAAAAGAACAAAAAATAAGCTAAAACAAAGAACAAAGAAAGAAGAAAAACATTAAAATAACATACATGCATGATACCGACAACACATCTTACAATGCATTGAAATAATGGAAAATTAACTAACAGATGAAATCCTATCATTAGGGACAAAAAACACAGAAATTAATACAAAACACAATAAAGTGTATAAGAGAGAAGAAGAATCCGACGGAGAGACGTTTTCAAGGTCACTTCCCTCTGGGATTCTAAATGCAGAATTTGGATAATTTTCTGTGGAAGAACGGACTAACGGGTTAAAAACTTGGTTCATCTGATACCTGAATTATCCCGAAAATTCGGAAAAACTTTCCTCAAAATACTACAAGCCTTATGTACAAAAGGAAGAAAAGAAAAGAGCCTTAACTTTACCTCAGAATAATAACATATTAAATAATTCATCCAGCCATATTTTTCATTTCTAGTATAGTAATGTCAGAAAACTTTTATTTTGCACAAACTTTCCGGTTAATTATATATAAACATAAAACTATTCAATTTGATACTCAACTCAGTTAATAGGTTTCGTATTTGAAAAATCAAATATGATATAAGATAATGATAAGAGCACTGAAAAAGGAGTAATAAAAGGATCCAGGAAAAATACCGTTTTCATTGTCAATCCACCTCAACTTTTGTGTTTTAAAAACTTAAATCTTTACAAATAGTCTTCATTGAAATTGATGAAGAATTCATTTTTGAATATAAATAGCGTTGAATCTATATCTAAAACTTGGGCTCTAAATTATCATCTAAAATAAAAAATAATAGTGCCCTAAATATTTATTTCCAAAATTCTTCACTGAACGTAATGAACTCCATTGCAGGTTATGGGAAATATGATTTCTGAAAGAAGCACTAACAGGAAAATGTCTCCAGGACTTCATTTGGAATGATTAGGCTAAGAAAACTTTCAAATTCCTTCGTTAATGTTTCTCTCAAAGTTTTCAGACGTCTTTCTTAGGATAATTCTAGCGACAATGTTCTCTTGAACCAGCGATGAATCAATGTTTTTAAAAGTAAAAACTAAGCAAATGCAGTTTGAGCAATAGAAAACAGAAACATCTGGTTCTCTAACGGTTATGTTGCAACTCAACTCACCTTCACCTCAACTCTGAGTAACTTTAG
>BGPR01006093.1:10933-55627 GCA_013235015.1 Araneus ventricosus | reverse complement strand
TGTTTCGGTGCACTAAACTCTGAATATTAGATTATTCATAAATCTTTGTCGTAAAGGATACAAAATCTTGCTTTTAATATATTGTTGTTTAATAAATAGGATTTGCCTCACGAGACTAAACTTTTAAAGCATTTTTTTTATGAAAAGGAATTTTTTAAATGGAAGATATTTTTTTTAGATTTCACAACAGTATGTATTTGTAATGACTTTAAAATTGAATATTTCAATTTCTGAAACATCATCTCAGAAAATATTCGTTTTGCATTATAACTTTTGTTTGTTTAGTTTATTTGTCTCATTTCTCTGTTATAATTATTGCGTGTGTGTGCTTCGAAAGGGGTTGGCCGTCTCTTGTGACGTTCTCATTTTCTGACCACACGGTTGAAACACGAGTTCTCCCAAAATAGTCCGTATGTAGCTTCAGGATGGAATATTTATTCAATTAATCTGAAATAGAAAAAATTCATCCAGTTTTTCAAAGTTTACTGGTGTCCGACAACATCACATAACAGAAAACACAACTGAGAGTTTAGGCAGTAATAATTGTTTTAAGGGTTGTTTTTTTATTCGTTTATGTAGTCGCTCTATCTAAAGCAAGGAAGTCGAGACGCTGGAATAAATATAGTTTATGTAAAATTTAAAATGAACAAAACCTATTTTTATAATTTACCATCAATGTTTTCAGCTATATCGATAAAATACCAAAATAAATACCGATACCAAAGGAAGATATAAAAGCTTATTTGTTTAATGTTTTGGTAGCAAAATAAGAGTGATTTTTTTCTTCTTTTCACACTTTTAAAATCTTGCATGTTAAAGATTGAATATTTAATTTAAATTTTCTTCTTAACTTCATCAGCTGAAACTTATTTTACAGCAAGGAAGTGGGGTAACTTTGTACTGAGTACTTTGATTCCGGCGCTCTTATTTTTTCCTTTTAGTGGACAGATTCTGATTAGTCCACTAAACAAGAAGATATTATAATGGGCATAGTGGCCGTGTTGTTGCTGTTGAAGATTCATTGCATCTGTGAAGGTTTATTTGCTTTTCAGAGTAAACTCTCTAATATTCGTTTGTATTTAAACTAAACTAACTTAATAATCATAGTTATAAAAATGACGCAAAATATCTTTAATGAAAGTTTTAGTAAAAAGATATTTCAAAACATAACCCATTTATCCTTGACTCAAACATAACATTTGTCCAATCAACATATTGGTACAAAATAATTTTATTCTAAGTTAAAGAACTGTAAGTAAAAATAATATATATATTAATATTATAATATATATATATATATATATATATATATATATATATAAAGGCAATGTTTGTGTGTGTGTGTCTGCGATGTCCAAGAATCTATCGCACTTACAGCTATGAAATTTGGCACACAGGTAGTACATGGTGACTCAATGCACCTCGAAACCGAAATTTTAAAATTTAATGTAGAAAATTTTATTTAATGTTTTGTGTTGTTTGGTTGATTTTATCAGCACTAAGTTCTCAATAGAATGGTTTTGAATAATTGTACGAAAAAATAGATACACCATTGGAACAGAGATTTCCATTCTAATGAGTTATGAATTTCTTAATGTAATTTACTGAATTTTGGATTTTTAAAAAAAATAGTCACTTTCAAAATAAAATTTTCTGGAATCCTAAAACTCTTGCATCCGATGTTCTAATAAAGATATCATTTTGAAAATTTTTCAGCTTATAACTGCAACGAGTTCTGTCGATTTAAAACAAGAATGGTTAAAATATCTTTTCGTTTTTTTAAATTAATTTTTCTTAGTAGTTGAACGATATTTTTCCAGGGAAGCTTCCGCCCGCGACAGCTCTCAGGAACGTTGCAGGCAATTTCATTGGCTGACGGGCCAGAGTGACGTCATTACTTTCGCGTTCTGCGGGAGATGATTTATTTACTCGATGACTTGATTATTATTTCTAAGCGTGTCTTAACTCTATTTCTTTGCCTTTTCTACTTTGCTTGCGGTGTAATAAATATCAGATTGTAATTTTTTAACATTGTTTGGATTTAACGGTACTCGGTCGAGAGGAAAAAGGCGGACCAACTCAAGAATATATATATTTCTGCTTTGATTTCGTTTTAAAACTTTCATTTATGTAATTGTATGTTGGATTTTTTTATTTTATTGAATTGCGTCGATTCACGGGCAACGCCGTGCGCTACTGCTAAGTATATACATATATAAGAAATGTGTTAAGACTGTAATAAAATTCTACATTGAAATTTCTCGAATCATTTCAATTTAAACAAAATGAATGCAGCAACAATATTGTTTGAATATTAAATTTCGATATTGAACCAAACGAATTTTATATATATCAACGTTCTATTGTAGCGGAATCAATCAAAGATTCGGACTTCCCGGACTCGGACCTAGCTGCCGATATTCTCGTACCCGACTCGTCGTAATTGTGAACCAGCTCTGGCACGAGATTAGCCGCCAGCGGAGCATATGAGAGACGTTACCGAGAACTCTAGCAATACGTAACTGAACGAAGTATTAAAGTATGTAGAACAAATAGAAATTTATAAAGTGGAAGAAACAAATCAAAGAACACTGGTACTGTACGGTTCCTAGTTCAAACCTCACATCCTTTCTTAGGTTTTGTTTATTGTTAAGGCTGATTGCATATTCATGCCTTATTTGTTTCAAGAACAAAAATACTTATTTATTTTCATTTTTTTTACCGCAATCTTTACTTTGCAGCTGTATTTTTCACTTTTACATTTCAACCAAAGAAAAAAAACTTTTTCCATCTCAATAAATTTATTCCACATTTTATTCTCTTCCTCTTTTTCTGTTTTAATAAACAAACAAGTATGTACAAGAATTTGCAAAAACTCGTTTTCTAAAAAAGAAATCCTCTGTAAAAGAGAAGGAAAAACTCATGTATTTTAGGAGAATAAAGAAAAAATAGGAAAAAAGAACTGAAATAGCTGAAGGTAATAATTACCCGAAGGGAAAATTAAAATTCTCAGTTCAATTCACTTCATTAAATGAAGGAATGTTTTTCTTTTTTTCCCCTCTCTTTTATATTTTTTTTCCTGCTTTCACAGTGTTTCTTGCTTCCTCTTTTTCGGATCAACACCCGAAATGCAAAATTATACAGACATTGCTTATCCTATAAAATAGTAGGACTTCTATTTTCTCTTTTTTCGTTTCTGAATTTTGCCTTATATTTTCGAAGAAATTAAATAAATTCCTCGGTTTTTTAAAATTTTAAATATGTAACAATAAAGATTCTAAGAAAAAAATATTAAAAAGTTCCAAAAATGTTGCCAATATACTTGTTAGTTACTGAAAACGTATCACTTAAATTATATTTCTTTTTTTTATAAATTCATCATTATAAATTGAAGTGTGGCCAGCAATACTGTTTAAAACAGGGTTATTTTGATTAATTTTCTGCATTATGAAAACATGATTAAATTATCGTTTTCCGTTATCGTCATCTGTTTAGTGATTGCATCTCTTTCGTTTACAAAATATGACAAAGTCTAAGGGATGTGTTTTCATTCTAAACTACTATACACATACTCTAATTTGAACTGATAGAATGCTTTTCGTATTAGTTGTTAGCCATTTTTTTAATTTTTTTGTCATTTATTTAATTCGAAGTTTCATTGTTCTCTATGGTTTTCATCTAAATCTGTTAGATCTTTAGCGTAAAAAAAATCTTACTTATTTTAGTATTTAATAAAGATTAATCCTCTTGACTGGGACAATTTAGATTATGCTTCTCAGTTACATCATACGATTCGGCGGATACGATATTATAGAGACATAGATTTCCTTTGCCGCCGAAGTACATTCAAGTAAGGAAAAAAATTGCTTAAAAATTGTGTCAATGGTCCAATTCAGGAAAATGGTTTCAGTAGGTTATTACCACCGGTTTCCAAACACGAACCACGCATTTCATAAAGAACAATTAAAGCTAAAATATTATTATTCCTTAAATTCACAATAGCATACAATTCCTGAACCGAAGTATGACATATAATGCAATGCAATCGTATTACTTCTGCACTTACCTTGTTTCCTCCTAAATAATACATAACTTTATGCTTTGTTTTTCTGATCCAACAATTAAATGATTTAGTGTTCTTTTTTTCTTGTTTTTCTGATCCAACATTTAAAGGATTTAGTGTTCTTTTTTTTCTTGTTTTTCTGATCCAACATTTAAAGGATTTAGTGTCCTTTTATTTCTTGTTTTTCTGATCCAACAATTAAAGGATTTAGTGTTCTTTTTTTCTTGTTTTTCTGATCCAACATTTAAAGGATTTAGTGTTCTTTTTTTTCTTGTTTTTCTGATCCAGCATTTAAAGGATTTAGTGTTCTTTTTTTTCTTGTTTTTCTGATCCAACATTTAAAGGATTTAGTGTTCTTTTTTTTCTTGTTTGGGCTTGTTCCAGTTCTAATTTGGCTTGTTCCAATTCTAATTTGTGAGGACTACTATTGGCGATAACTTCTTTGCCTTCTTCTTGTAGTTCAAGATAATGATCCCATTGGTTGAAACAGTCCAATTTAGGAAATTGCTTGGTACATCTAGGCAACTTTTGGACAACAGAAACGTTTCCCTAACCTGAACTTGAAGCTATTTTAATAAAATTATGATGGTAAATTGTAGCGAATAAAATTTTCTATCTAAGGATATAATAACATATTTTCCTACTTACTTTGAAACACCGTAAGGGATTTTTATCTCTTGTTAAAATAATTAATTGATGATTAATAAATCTAAACATTTGTACTCTAACTGTAACCACGAATCGCTTTCTCTTAAAAATGATTTTATATACAAGATTTACATAGAAAAAACATAATTTGCCTATTTTACAGCCCAAATATTTGATAAAATTCAACTTTTGATGCCGGTCCAAATTCGGCGTCTCTTCCCCCAGGCCCGATGAGAGAAAAGGGGGGAAAATTCCGGGGGCCCGTCGACCCGGATGAGCAAAAATATATTTTTCGTTTTCAAGAATATTTAATTTTACCCATGCGCGTGACCCATCAAAATAGACCAAGCTATAAGAGCCCCGACAAAATAGGCCAAGACAAAATAGCCCTTGCTAAAATGGCAACGACAAAATAGCCTCTACAAAATAATGTTTTTTAATGTTATGCAGTATTTGAATTTGGGTTATTTTGTCAGGGCTATTTTTTCTTGGGATATTTTGTTGTGTCTGATAAGTAGAGGCTATTTTGTTTTAGGCAATTTTGACGAGGCTAATTCGGCACCCACTATTTTGTCTTGGGCTATTATTTGTACCATCCAATGTGCACCATGATACCATTGGGTACCATCCATTGCACACCATAGTACTATTGGTACAATAAATTGTATACCATGGTACCATTGTGTACCATCCATGACATATGGGGTCTGGCATGAGTTGAACTATATTTTTACACTTATTTTCTCCGAATATAAAACAAATTCTGATTATACGCCATTGTACAATTGGGTACCATCCATTGTACACCATGGTAACATGGGTACCATCCATTGTACACCATGTTGCCATTGGATACTATACACTGTTCACCATGGTACCATTTGGTACAATCCATGACATATGGGGTCTGGCATGAGTTGAACAATATTTTTACACTTATTTTCTCCGAATATAAAACACATTCTCATTATATTAATGGAAATTGTAGTAGATGTCTAGAAGCTAGATTTTAGCAACAGTAGTGAAGTGACCAGGCACTCAAATAAATACTTCTGTTTGCTGATTAGTCACCACAGTCATGAATTGCAAGAGGGATCCTCATGTCAATGTGAGGAGGCCGGTATGCCAGTACATTGCCCCTGGCCTCTGCTCGGTGTTCAATAAAAGACGTCATTTTTATTTTATAGGACATTTCACTCCTATTAACATTTTAGAATTATATCAATTTTTATCTATGTTTTTCGCAAGAAAATTGATTTTTGTCTCAATTTCATCTGAGAAATATTTATAAATTTTGAATTTTGACGGTGAGTATTTGAAAAGTCCGGCATTAAAATTTCTCATGCTATTAATTGCAAATAATTTCGTTGAAATAAATCTCCAATTGCCGGCATTAATTAACTATGTTTCAACAATAATATTTTTCTTCTTCAGTTTTACCTGCGCTATCATACCTTTAATGATATTGGATATGTTCAAATATCAAATCCACTCAAGATGATTGATCAATTCATTTCCTCATCTGCTTCTAGATATTTAATTTTTGCTCTTAGAACTCCTACGCGTGTTGTTCGTTGATTTTCAAATTCTCGAACTCTGATGAGGTAAAATAGTTTCAAATGATTGCCTAGTTATAAGGGATTTTTTCGTTTGTAAAAATTTCTTAAATAAATAAATAGTTGAGTTTATAGCAGAACAGTTTGAATTATATAGAACAGAAAAGATAATATCTCTGAGAAATCTTTAAAAATATCATCCTATATGCTGATATTAACAAATTAAAGACAATTAGTTTCAAGTTTATCAGCTCTGCTCAATAATTAGTTTCGAATATTTTGAAATTAAGATATATAAAATTTTTGAAGCAAATACTTAAGATCTTAACAGTTTCTCACTATTTAGAATTTAATTTTAATGAGCCATTACGATATTTTGTTGTTGCAATTAATAATACATTTTTAAAAAGTCACTATCCTCACTCAGAGGAAGAAACAAGATTCTCTAGTCAAAAACAAACAAATATGCATTTGTTTATGTTTTTCAATTTATAAAAAAACATTTTAGTAATAAATTCCTAGTTACTTAGGATTTTTTCAAACTTAGCTGATTAAAAAACATAGAAAAAGGCTGAAAAATTACAAAAATCAAGCATTAAAGAAGTCCAAACTAAAGTAGTCAGCTTTATTCATGAAATATATTTTATCCTCATAAATACTCGAAACGTTTTAAGGGCAATTACACAAATGGAAGTAGCAATAGATTTTTCCTGAAGATCGAAATGCAAGGTTGAAATTGAAAGTCTCCAATATGCAACCAAGAATGCGGCCTTGTAGAATGAAGGAGTCATTGCGTGTGGAGTCTAAAATGATGGTTTGCACATTCATTTTGGGTGCTTGAAAGTCTTGGTTTACTCTCCAGTCTTTGAAACAGTTTTATTCTTTCCAGGAAGGTGGTAGGTGTTTTCGCAAAATTGAGTTACTAATTTCGTTCATAACGTGCTGTTCCACTTAATGACTGATTTAAATTTTAATTACTCTTAGTTCATTTAGTAAAACGCAATGAAAATTTGAATGAGAGTATCCTTATTAACTCACAGTTATTTTAGGAATTTCGTTTGCAACTAGGAAACTTTATACTTAGACTAATTTGTTTACTAAAAGAGCACATCTGGGAGTGTATTATAAATCTTATTTAAGGTGTAAATTTTACATGGAATTTTCATTTTCTTATTGTTGGTATACTGGGTATCTATATGCCCACAAGAAAAAACTTTATTTCTCTCTTATTGGTGAAAGCGTATTATATAAATAATGTCTTTAGCATTTAAATTTAATGGTTCTAAGCATAAGTATCCTCTTTAGACGAATTGAATTTTTGATTAGAACTTATACAAGACATGCTGACTCATCTATTTATAGTGTCGATAAAGTATTATTCTATTTGTTGTTTTTAATCCCATATTTCTCAAACCTTTGCGCAAAGTCACATAGAAAGAAATGGCAATTTCTCATTCTAAAAAGATTTCTTCCTCCAGAAGTATACACTTGAATATGTTAAGAGACCGCAGAACCGATGGTAAATGACATAAATCAGATTGAAGCGGAGGACTGTGGAATGATTGTAATACAAATTAAATTTACAGGTTGGATTCGTGGCCATATAAAACAATAGTCATTAAACAAGGCAATCTTCTATACTCTGCATAAAGCCAAATATATCACTGGATCTTTAAGAAAGATTTTTAAGTCTATTTAAACAAACCATAAACTAATTTCTTGTTTTCTTGGCAAAATTAATCTGCTTATTATCTATCCTTTTTCATTTCATTTGTTTATGTTATCATACCCATGACCCGAATTCGGTGGTTGCCACATTTCTAATTAACTCCAGGTAATAACTTTTGTTTTACTTCCTTTCATTAAATAGCTGGAACATTTTTTTAGTTAAGTTCCCCTTTTAGTTTTAAGTATAAGCTTTAGTTAAGGTTAACTTGAAATTGTATTTATGTCCCGTTTCAAAGCAACACGACGGTTATTTTGGACATGGGGAGGTCTGGTAAAATGGAGATGTTAACATTTAATTTTTTTTTAATAATTTAAATTCATGGGATAAATTAATATATTATAAAATAATATTAAAAAATAATATAAAAATATAAAAAATATATTATAATATATATAATATAAAAGAATAATTATATATATATATATATATATTAGATTTACCTTTTGTTGTGTTGTACTTAAAATGAAAAATTATTATTTTAATATTATAAATGCAAACTGGATTTAAAATAAGCAAAAGTTCCAACTTACCCCGGTGCCGTAGAAAGATGACTTTGGCCACATGGCAAGATGAAAAGTATGACAAATATTGAATACTTTTTTATTTTCAGAAAATTTTTAGAGCAGAACACTAATTAATTAAAGTTTTGTAAGTATTTTTTCCTTGATTGGTATGTAATGAAAGGATTATTTTAGTTAAAATTTGAGCTGATAGAAAGTTAATATAACTAAAAACGAGTATTTTGCATTTGAAAAAATTAGTCACCAATTTTCCTCATTCAGAATCTGAGTAGTCCACGGGCCACTATGTGTCACACTTGCATCACTATTTAATCTGCTGATGGAGGATCAGCATAGATCTTATAACACTAAGCGCATTGTAATAGATTTTCTTTGGAAGTTTGAACTGACGTCATGAGTGTCATAAGTTTGAGCTTTTAAAAGGAATCAAACTTCAGGTTTTTTTTATAATATCTCTTTTTATGCGCCCTAGTATCTTGCTTCTGCTGCTTTAAATATTCTTCCACCTTATGTGTGCCTTTCTGAACAGACATCTCTTTTATAGGTTAGCTTGTTAAAATTTTATCTACAGGTCCCACGTTTTGCAACATGTGATGGAACAGATAGTGGATCACGTAGCTCAAGAAAATTATACAAAATGACTAAAAAATTCGTATATTTTTAAAGCACTTGGAGATGATGACGAGGTCGTCAACTTGCCCCTACCAACTTACCTTCATCGGTTTTTGTTTTTCTGGTGGGATTAATAAGAATTAGATAAAAATAAATATCGATTTTGATAAGCGTGTTCTCTAAGGTATACATGCAATAAACAAATATCTCAGGTGTTAGTCCTCTAGATCTTAAGTTGAGGTTCTTGAAATCTACAGAATATTAGACAGAAAACGCGAACACCATATAACAAAAAGCAAAATGTTGTCAGTGGTTTCACTTTGCGATTTTTTAGTACAAAGCAGTGTAGAGGACTGGTAGTAACAGTAAAGCAGCGCCACCTAGTAGTATGAACTTAAAATTAGACATTCGCCATCTTGCCCTGATTTCCCATACCTCATCATTGTGAACCACAGTCAGATAACGAAAAAAATACCGGAAACGGCACTTCCTATCCAAGATTCTGCGCCACATTATTCAGAAGACATTTGAATCCGACTAATTTAACTTGCGCCAGATCATAAATAAATTCTTAAATATATTTATCTTAACTCTTTCATTCCAGAATAATGACCACCAGTGGTGCGCAAACAATTTTCATTTCCAACTTTGTGTAAAATTTTTTCGCGACCTCTATATGGGTCGCGACCAGGTTTTTATAGAAAAGCCTTACATTCTTTACTGTCAAATAAATTTATTTTAATTTAGTTACCCCACAGTGGTTTACGCACCACCGGATTAGACAATTAATTAAAAATGAATGAAAACCAAATTCACGACTTATGATATTCACAATTCAATATCGAACCATCGCATATCGTATTGTTATGCAATGAATCTCTAATCATATTTATTTGGTAGACGATCCGCGAGACATGCTTTTAAATAGCTTCTTAGAAGAGAATATATTATTATGTAGATTGACGGTACAAAAGTATTAGTGCAGTGCGTTCAGAAAACAATGCACTCTTTTTTCGGTAAAAGTTTAAAAGTTTATGTATCAAAAGTGTATCAGACAATTTTTATAAAATTAATTAAGAAAATTATTGACTAATAATAATAAATTTTTTTGTAACGTTATTATGGGAAGAACTTTTTAAATTGACTGAGTTAGAACTGTGCAACATCAAATAGCAACATATTCAAAAATAGCTTTGGATTTCCACAGGAGATCATCTACTGATTACCACATATATTTCAAAAGAAATATCACCCAAAGTTCCAGATGCTCACTGAAAATATATAACAAAACAAAAAAAGTACTGCTCATTCCTATTGTATATTATATTAGGATTCTCCTGTTCATCTGTATCCCATTTTCTGAAAATTAAAATTGCACTTTCAATACACCGAGCATATGTTTTTTCCCCAATTTTCATCATACTGCTAGTACTTTCGGGTATGATTTTCCTCTCGAGGATTTGTTCAGAAAATTTTCAAGCAAGAGGAGAAAAAATTGCCTCTTTAGGAGAAGCTTTATTCAAAATATTGGAAGCACCCCAAGAATGATAAACGGGACCACCGACACCTTAGAGTCCCACACGACTGACGAAAACTCCAGACTAAGTTGCATTCTTAAAAAATGCTTCTGGAATTTCTTCTTCCATCGTCATCTTCTTGCTCTACTCTTCTCTCTGCCCTTCCAGCCTTTTTGAATTTCTTCGAATCAGTCACCGAGAAGAATTTTTCTTTCCTCCTTTTCCTAGCTTCTTTTTCGTCGTTTATTTCCCTCCGGAATTTGCAGTTGAAGATCTATCAATATGCAGGTATTTTACCTTTTTTATTATGCTACCCGTATTGAAGACCGAATAGGCATTCTGTTTGGAACCGAAGAAGCAATATTTCGCCTTTCTTCTGCTTTTTCTCTCTGTATTATCATTCTTCTCACTTGCTGCTTTGAATGCAAATTTTATTGGTGGTTAAGGGGACTTGGAATCATTAAGAACTGGTGAAATGAATCATGCATAAGAAAGCTAATATTTGAGGATGTTAACACAGATAATAGAAGAAAGCCATCGAATATATGGAGTTGGCATATTATTTCTATCCCTTGTTTCGTAAGATTAACATTAGAAGATATTATTTCCCTGATTCTCCGAACTTACCTGATTCCTTAAAACTCTGACTCCTAAGCCGGCCGTAAACGGCCATGCAACTTCTATAATAGTGGGGCGGATTTCGGCCGGTTGCTGTTTCGAAAGGGGAGAGAAGGCAGTTGGGCGAGTGGTCCTTGTAAGTTCTCTTGGGGGGGAGATGAGAGGTAAAAGGCCTGCCATTCATATTTTCCGTCACCCTCAGTGAGGAGAAAAGGAGGAACTGGGCCGACGAATCAATTCCACAGATAAATTAGTAAGCAAACCTCCGCATACAACTGTACTCAGATTTTGAGAACTCATAGTGGTCAGAGAGTTAAATCTGGGGTGCAAGAGAAAATTTAATTTTTTGATATAAATATGCGGTTGTTTAAGAAATAAGACTGTGTCACGAGAAATAGCTTTCAACGCCGTACTCTTTCTTTAGGAAGTTTGAATTGGTTGAAATTTTCAAATTTTTTTCAATGGTATATTTTATATCGCGTTTTTAAAATTAAAAATTTTTAGATTTGAAACAGCATCTCTTAAAAATATCACGCTTTGCATTTGTGATTTTTGTTTGCATACATTTTCGTATCTTACACTGCTTATCCCATTAATGGGACATGGTTGATTTTAGATTACGTTGACTGCTCATGTATCGTTCTCCTTTTCTGGCCACCATTCAAATCTCCGAGATCCAATTTAAATAAACCCTCTTTTAGCTTAAAAACTGGCGCTAATTTATCTAAACTAAACAAAACTGTTGCCTTCAGACAACCTTGCGTCAAAACCACTAGTTTTCTTCTTCATTAACATAATGAGTTTCTGAAGTTTTAATTCTACATTTTAGAGGAAGTACGTGAAATTATTATTTAAAGTAGTCATGGTTGCTCTCGCTATTGCCTTATTCGGTGGTATCATTCATCAAAACTTTGAATGCATTTTATTTTGCATTATTGCATTGATTAAAAAAGTGAAAAAATATCCCTTCCTCCAGCATAATTTAAAATTTTTTCTGCACTGTCACAGTCTGCAACTTCTTCTGCTGTCATAAAATTTATTTCATAATTATTCCATCATTGTGACCTTTAAGGCCATGGTGGCCTAGTGGTAATGTATCAGATTTAGGGCCGAAGGGTTCCAGGTTCGAATCCCTATTCCAAGGAAGATGTTACCTGAATTGGGCCTGCTGCCCAATACATCATATTCAAGGGTCAAACATCCTCCCTCTGGTGTGGAGCAAAAATACCACATTGGCCTGGCCTACCCAAGAAGAGTGTAAGGACGAGAGATGACCAGGGGAAGAGAGCCGCCCCACAAGCATGTGGAGGACGGCATTTATTAGGTACAATAAAATCAGACAGGCATTGCCAGAATAGGGAACTTTAGGAAAAGAGGGGGCCAGCTCGGGTGTCATACTCTTCATCTGACCGCGGTTCAAATTAACGAAACCAAAATAGCCCTCGTGTTGCTTCAAACGGGACGTTAATCTGACTAAAATAATCTTGTGATTTTTCACATCCTCATAATTATCCTGGAATTCCACCTGTCAATCTAGAGATGGAATACCATTAATTTCAACAGTGTTTTTTTCTATATGCCGTCTATATTTCTCTGTAATATATTATGATAATTATTTTTTCTACACCGAATAAATAATTCCGCATGCTACTTGACGGCTGATTCTTTCCAATTAGATAAGTAATGCTGACGTTCCTGCCTTACGTATCCTGAATCCACTGTCCCACTCCGCTATCAACTGCGGCTCCACGTGCATCACAAATATTTCTCATCTAGGCCTATCTCACTAATTCAGCCACCTTACCAATGTGCTAGTGACCAACTTTTAAAACAAAATAAAAATTCAGGCTCTCTTTCCTTCCCAAGTAACACAACATGTTGCCCAATATTGCAAAAATATTGTTCGATATTATATAATATTATACAGTACTTTACAATATCTTTGTGCTCCTGGGTTAGTATGTAATGAATAAAATTACATATTTACAACGCTGGATTAAATATATTAGCAGAACAAAAGAAAAAAATAAAATGTAACAGTTCGTTTAGTATTAGTTCATGGAGAAAAAGCAACTCCTACCCGGTCGGTGGTCAGACCACTTTTGTCCACTTGTTCCCTGCTGCTCATAGCACCCTTTTCTCGGAAACCACGTGACTTTTCCCTTCTTGGTAAACATAAAACCTTGGCCGTTGCGGGGAGATAGTAGGAGCCGTACAGTAACGATGGACGTGAAAATAATGTTTTATGATAATTGGCGCTGAAATAGTTATTAATAAATGCACATAATTCTTCGTTTGAGATTGCCCCAAAATGGAGACTGTCAAAAGTTTTAAATCACCAATGAAGCCATGTGCTGTATAAAAGAAGAAAAAATTCCGTGTATCAATTCAAAACAATGTGATTTTAAAAGGAGCATGAAAATCTCGAATATGCAAAGGAGATGCTTAATATAATACAAATCACCTATATCTTATATATATAAAACATCCTTATCTTTTCCATTCCTTATTTATATTTTTATTACCCCCGCCAACCCACTCACTGATAGGTTATGGAGCGTTGTTATGGTCGGCGGGGAAGAGTAAAAAGAAAAAGGGATGCATTGTATAATCATTAAATATTTCAAAACTAATACAGAATAACAATACAAACCTCAAAAATAATAATATATGTAACATATTATTTATACATATACTCATACAATAAACACCATATTCTTTACAAAACCTATTTCATAGGGAGAACTTTCTATAAAGTTCACCTTTAAGGTTATGTTGCGATTTCGATCCACAACAAAATAGAAAAGTCGAATTGAAAAAATAAAACATTGTATAATTATTGTCAGAAATATTTGCTGCGCCCAACTTACTCTATAGAATATCTTAGGAAATATGATTCGTAAAACTGTATGACTGGGAATATTTCCTCGGGCTGCACTTCGGTAAATTAGACAAATGTTTTTCAACTTCACTTCGATTCCCTCTTCTTACCTTTATATGTTTCTCATTGTTTTAGCACCTTTTCACAAGAAACATTTCGAAAAATAATCTGCGCCAGAGTAGATTCTGTACATAATTTTTCAAATAATAAAAGCGAATTTAACTTGATCAGTTTGAAAGATAATTCATCTGACTCTCTAAAATTGCTCAGCAAAAACAACTCGGAAACAACACCACTCTTTTCCAATTCAACATATTGGAGAAAGAAGCATTTATTAAGGAAAGGGACAATTCTAAGAATACTATTTATGGGCATAATTCAAAGATCCCATTTTTTCTTAAGTTCTGCTTGTTGTGAAGGTTGATTGTGTATTCATACGAAATTTATTTCAAGATCAATAACTCTCTCTATTTTATCTTCAGTAAATTTTTTTTAGTTCTATCCCCAAGTTGCACAACATGTTTACCGATATTGTTCGATATTTTATAACATTTCATGGTATTGAACAATATTGTACAATATTGCGAACATTGTTCAATATCTTCCAATGTTGTGCAATAAATAGATTTGCGGTACTGGGGTCTTTTTTGCACAGCCAAAACTTTAACTTTTTAAACTAAGAACAAATTCAATACATCTCAATGAATTTTTCTTTCTACTATTCAACTCCACTCCCGTTTTTTTTCCCCGTTCTGATAAACAAGGAAATAGCAGATATGGCGAAAAAGATTTTCTAAATTAAATCTTCTCTAAAACAGATGGGGAAAATTACAAATATATTAAGAGAGAAAAGGGAAACAAACTTAAAAAAATAAATGAATTTAATAATAACCTGAAAGGACAATTAAAGATCTTGGTTTACTTCACTTCATGAAGTGAAGGAAAGCACCTGCACCTCCTACTTCTTTTGACTTTTACCCCATTATTATTCTTTCATCCTGTTTTTTGTTTCAACACCCTAACAACAAAATTCTGCATTTCAATTACTTATCCTCTCAACTGGAGGAACAGGACTCACTATGACGAATAATGACGTTCCTGTATGAGCTGTTCAATAAAATTATTCAAAAAAAATAATTAAATCATTAAAGAAAGAAAGAAAGGAAATTGAAGAGGCATTATTTGTTTCTTTAATTAAAAATATGTCGCAGCCAAGAAGTCAAAAACGAAAAAAGACAAAAACATGTTAAGAAATTCAGGAATTACTTTAAAATAATGCTTAACTTCGGACTCGCAGAATGCTTCTCAATTTACTACAGTCTTTTTTTATTCTATATCATTATTTAAAAGTATCTTTAATGATAAAAAACAAATATGCAATGTTTAACTTCTTAGATTTTACAAGTTTTCAATTTACATCAGTTTTCGATCCTCGAACCATATATACATTATGCAGATACTCTTGCACCGAGGAGGATTCGCCTATTTATTTATTTAAATGTTGGTTAAAATATTATTTTATTATTTTTCAAGTGTGGCTTAATACGCTAGACAGCATATTAAACTTTGCCTTGATCGGGTATTTCAAAAATTCTCAAACCGAGTTGAGGAGGAAACCGAGTTAAGAATTTTCTTTTTTTTATACAAAAGTTACCCTTATGTTGAAATTTTTAATAAAAATATTTGAACTTAAGGACATGTTTTGACACTTTACTTACGATTCTGCAGTTCCTTCTCAAATATGTCCATAGGCCTTAGCTTATTTCACTTACTTCTGAATTAAGTAACAATGTATTTCTATCTATCTCTTTTTTTTCTCTACTCATTTATTGACAAAATATAAAAGAAATAAAGATTAAAATGGTAATATAAATAAAAATAATCATGCATTTTATCATGTCAAAGATATAACTGTAAATATATTTCTTACTTGATTTTTATTTTAAATAGGGAGAGCAATAGCTGTCTTTTTAATAATGCCCCTGATAAAAAAAAATCAGTTTCCTCATTGTAAAGTCTTACAAAAATTCTAGGGTAAGTAAGTAAGAAGATTACGAAAGCCAATAAAAAAAATGGTAAACCAATATATTGTAACAAAAAGTCGTCCAGTGGGTGTATGGCGGGAACAGTCCAAGAGAGGATAATGGAGAATGAAAGTTTATTCCAAATATTCAGGAAATCACGTACCACAGGTAACAGGAACAATAGATCTTGAACAGAGAAGCAACGCAACAGACAACAATTCACAAATAATAACAGTAACAGCACTTTCAGATTTAGCAACACAAACAGTCAGCAATTCACTAGTAATGACAATAAAATCATTTCAATAGAGCTCAGCTCACCGGCTGTCTATCTTGCACAGTAGACGAAAACCACAAGTCGTTACAGTCGATCAACACACCCTCTGTGGTCCGAAAGCGGTCCCTTTATACTCTTCCCGACAGGACATGACGTCACATGGAATTACCTAATGCATTCAAGCGTATATCCTCTCCTAGTAGATCTATCCAGAAAAGAATCGCATTTTCTATAATCTTTCATTTGTCGCCAAAGTCGTCACCAAGCCGCCAAGGTCAGGGGTCCGGACATGTCCGCTGCGGTCATTCCATGCTTACCCCCGAAAAACTCTCTTCCCAACATTAAGAACTAGCGAGGCAGGAAAACGACATTGCATCTTTGTAAATCTATACATTTGAAAAACATATTTATTTCTCTTCGTAATTGCCATTTACATTGATACATTTATCCCTTCTCATTATGAGTTTTCCAATACCTGCTGTATAAATGTCCCGGCCGCTTCTGTTCATCACATTCAGTGTGTGCAAATGTTGAGAAACTTTTGCCGCCCATGATGATAGCATTATAATAATCCAAATCTATAGGAAATAAAAAAAGTAAACACTAAAACAGTCAGCATTACACCGGAAATAAATGTTATCTTCACCAAACTTTACAGGAAGAGAAGTAATAAATTATTTCTTTATATTTTAGTATTAAAAAAATCTAAAAACTATTAAGATAATTTAATAAACCTAACTCAGAACTTCCAAAGCAATCGTGTTTTCTCCCCAAAAGTAGGATCCTAGAAAGTTCTAATAGTTATTATGCAAATGAGAGAAGCAACAGATTTTTTCGCTGAGCGAAATGCTAAGAGGAAATTGAAAGGCCCAAAGATGCAACCAAGAATGAGGCAAAGTGTAATGAAGTAGTCATTGCGTGCGGGACCTAAAACAGCACTTAGGAGCCTGAAATGCTCGGTCTATTCTCCTAACTTCCAGGCATTTTTATTCCATCCTGGAATTTCGCTTCTCATTTCATTTATAACTTGTAGTTATCCTAAATTGAATTTCCTGCAGATTTGAATTCTAAGTACTTTTAGTTCATTTGGAGTTAAATTAGTAAAGCGTCGTGAAAAATTTACTGGTAGGATACTTAGTTACTTTCAGTTAGTTTAGATATTTAGTTTGTAATTACGCAACTTTGTAGATTGAGCCATTTTATACACTAAATCTGAAAACTTCGAAGTGTCTGGAATATTATTTTATATAATTGGTGCTTTCTATTCCTATATATCGTCAATATAAAAATTGGTAATAATTATTACTTCAATTGGCTACTGACCGAAGAACACAATCATGGGTATTTCACTTTGCTGGTTATAGGCACGAATATCCGTATTCAAACTAACTGAAATTTAAATTAGCATTTTCTGTTGAACTTTTTTGTTAGACGATTTCCAAACGAAATATAATTTTATTCCCTTTTTTTGCAAGTTTATTCTATCTTCTCATGTCTGTAAACTATTTCCTCGATGTTTGCTGAAAAGGAAGAGCAGTTCTTTATTTCTAAAATAGATCACAAACTAGAATTTTGCACTTCTATATATTAATATACCTTTGCATTAAGGTTAAATGACTTTATTCAGATTCTACCTAAGCATTGCGACATCTCTAAAGCAATTTAAATTTTTAAAGAGGATGTATAACAGTGCAGGCCGAAAGAACACTTTTTTTCAAATTCTATTCAGTTCAGACCGCAAAAGTTTCCAATCGGTATCAAAAGTTTAATGAATTCATTTTTAGTCTTTTTGATCCAGAGTTTCTGATGCCGCAAGAGACTAGAACTTTCGAAGTCGAGAGGGTGCAGGTACAAGTAAAAGGAAAAACAGCACATACACAAATTAGCCATACAATTAGACAGAAAATCGCCTATAATAACAGTAATAGCATGAAAAATAGCGCTCAGCGTCTAACTGCTGACCAACTGGCAATGTGAACTGACTCCATTCCTCGTTCTGGCACTCCAGTATTTATAATCTTCCCGACAGGGTGTGATGTCACATTGAAAACTCTCGAAGATTCCTCATAAATCTTTTACTAGTAGGGATAGGAAAAAATTCTAGAATTCTTGGAAATTTACATTTTGTCGCCAAAGTTACCAAATTTTTTGTAATGTCTCGAAAATGATCATCAAATTTGTTACAAAGATCGAGGTCAATGTTTTCCATTTCCACTGCATCCCATAAAATCTCTGTAAATGTCTCCTTCCAACCACAGGACTAACATGGAAAGGGAACAACATTATAGTTCTGTAACAATATAAGGAGATGGCCCCATTAACTATAATGGTCGGTAGCAGCCCTTAAGCGTAATGCCTAGTCTTTTGGGTGTCTTTCTTAAAATAGCCAAAATCACTTCTGTGGGCCTTCTAAATCGGACTATTAAAATCCGGAACAAGCCAAGCCAGTTAACTGCAACACCCAGGAAAACTGGATATACAAATTTAAAATCTTTAAAATAAAATTTCAGAATGTATTTTTTAAACATGGTATCTGTTGAATCACATCCTAATAAAATATTCCGAAGAATCCCTAAGTAAAGATGTTTTAACAATGTGTTTCATTAAAATATTTTGTGAAACAAGTAAAATTATGGGATATTGCTGATATATGGAAGATTTAATATAAACAACTTAAATTAGAGAATATTTTGAAATCAAGAATTTTATTTGGGAAGACTGAATATTCCGCTGGAGAATGAAATGAAATATGCTAATAAATATTACATTGTATTGAAATTAGGGAAACATGTTACATCAGCTTCAGTTTCAAAAATAGTTCGGTTCCCTTTCATTATACTATCACATATCACATATTTTTTACCATATCTCTCTTCAACAAATAAATACTTCAAAAGTTTCTTCTGAAAATGATATGCCCCTGGAGGTATTGCTCAGAAAACTTTCCACAAACAGGCGAAGAATTTACCCCTTTATCCAAAGTTTTATTCCTAACACTAGAAGCACCACAAGAATGACAAATACAATCGCCGACACTCCAGACAGTCCATGAGACTGAGCAATACGCCAGTCTAACTTACATTCTTAAAAAGGACTTTCGAATTTCTTTTTTCATCTTGGTCTGTTCTCTTTCTTCCCTCTTTCATCTTGTTCTTTGAATTCCTTCGAATCACTCACCGCAATGCATTTTTCCTTTCCTTTCTTCTAACTTCATTTTCGTTCGTGATATCCCTCTGGAATTTTAACTTTAAAATCTACCAATAGAGAAAAAATATACCATGTATTTCGGCCTTCTTTTAAAGAGCCCCTATCTGAAGTACGAATAGAAATTTTGCTTAATACTGAAGAAGCAATTTTTCTACACCCTCATCTTTCCTAGGGTGTATATTTATTTTTTGACTATTTTCTCCTTTCGAAAGAAATTTTATTGCTAGTTAATCTTGTTAAGCGCCAGTAAAATGAACGATACATAGGAAACTGATACTTGATGGCGTAAATTGGGAGAAGTCTATCAAATGCATGGCGGGGAATATTACCCTCTCTTCCGTATTCTTTAAGAAATTGACTTTAAAGATTTATTGCTATTTCTTAAAAGCTTCTAAATTCTAATATTACTAAAAAGAAAATTTTTTGTTACTATAAATAGAGTGTCGTTTAATAAATAAGGCTATCTCAGAAGAATATATATATATTTAAAGCAACATCTTTTTCTTCACGAAGTTAGAAAATTCTTTGAAAACTTAAAATTTTTAGATTTTGCAATGACATTATTTTATGACTTAGAAAATTATGAAAAGTTATTAGAAAAACATACAAATTCGCATTTATAATTTTTATTTGCTTACCATTTGGTAAACATCTCTGCTAAGCCATTAAATACGTTGAATGAAACACATTGGGCCAGTTTACCTTTGTAATGTCACCCTCAGGGGGCTGTATAAACTATAATAAGTTAGAGGGCCTTCACCGGATAAGTAAGAGTTTCTTACTTCTCCCGGGGGCATAGTAATAGACATGTGGTTTCGTTGGCATCAACTCCGATGACGGGGCGTACCTCCTGCGGCAGAGGTCTGAGCCGGGGTCAGTGATGTTCATTATGTAATAGGCTGAAGTATCCGTGTTATTCTGTTGGCGGCATTGTCATTCAGTGTTTCCCAGGCGCTACGGAAGGACTAGATGAATGATTGGATTTATGATTACGTTTGTTGTGTGGAAAAATTAAAATAATACCACATCAACAAATTGAATTTTTACCATTGGGGACCCATACATAATCGTCAGAACTCTAGAAGGTATAAATTGTTTTGTATTTACATTTTATAGAGAGGCTTCATCTAGGTTAAAGTTGGAGATTGAAATTCGCACTAGTATGTCTCGTTGCGTGATGATTCGAATTCCATGAACGAACTCATATTGCATCTTTATCTGAAAAGGCGTGTTCGCATTTTCCTATTCCCGACCAATTAAATCATAGTACTATTTATTGAATACTTTATTTTTTTTTTAAATTCTTGCGTTACGTTTTACTTCGAATTTCAATTTCAAATTTAAGATATAAATGAAATTTTATATAAACTGCAAACTTCGTTCACTTTAAAGCTACCTAATTTTTTTCTTTGGTCAAACGTTTTTCAAAATCTTCAAAAATGAGCTCGGGAAACCTCCATTTTTTCCCATCTCCAGAGTTTTATTTTTTTAATTTTTATCTCTTAAAATTCTATATATTTGCCTAGAAATTTTACTCATTTTATCAATAGCGCAATATTCAATTTCTAAGTCAAAGTACTGCTTTTGTAAATTCACATGTTTTTTTCAAGAGTGCAAAAGTAGAATATTCAATCGAATATTAAATGAAAAATTATGCGAAAAAAAGCGTAGATTTTATGCAAGCTGGGACGCAGTTTGAAACACACTAAACATTTCAAGATGTGAACATTGAATGCCTTAAATCAGATTTTAAATTGTATTAAACATTTATTTCGGGCTTGATTTAAATTCATTAAAAATTTAAAGACCAATGAAGAAAATTTGATCAAGGCATAAGTTTAAAATAATATTTTTAAGCTATTGAAATTATTTTTATGATTATCTATAAAGAGTTCTCTATACATGCAACAATAAATTCGAACTGTCAAGTTAAAACGTATCCCTTCCTTCGCTCAGCCAATTAACCGTAAAGGACTATTTTAAAGCCTATAAAAATCCATCATCCATATAATTTGATGATATTTAAGCTCAAATACTCGTCCATGTAATCCTTTAAAAACTCGAGATTTTACTTGCATATTAGAATTACAAACAGAAAAAAGATTTTCTGAAAAATAAATCACTAAATTTTAAGCTAATTTAATCAAGTTTGATAGTGACGAAGAACAACCTAACTGTCTCATAATAAAAATAATAATCTCTTAGAAAAATCAAAACCACCCTTAAAAATTTAGAACATAATATTTTCTTTTCATGTTTTTCTGGATTTTCTTACAGAAACAAGAGATGGTAATTCAATAACGAAATTATCTGATACCAAACCAATGAACACCTTAACACGACCCCTTCTTTTTCTCTTTCTCTCTGAAAGGGCCTCAGGTATACGGAAGAATGCTAACCCAGTTTTTATTTGTCAAGGGAATAACTGTTCATAATTATCGGGAAGTCCGATCGAAAGTTTAATTACCGATGCTGAATCAAGCAGTTAAAAAAAAGAAGTTATAAGATAATAAAAACAGACTTCCTGCTTTCGTGACGTCTCTTGAAATGTCTTAAGCATTACGTTTTTAATTCTCCGATTCTTTTATTTTTCGTATTGGATTGTTTTCCTTTTCTTCTTGCACATTGTCTGTTTTGTTGCGGTTTTTTTTGTAGATTTATTTTTTTATGTTGCTGGGAGGGAGGAAATACTTTCCTCCAATTTTCTTTGATAGAACAACGTTGTTCCGTTTTCGGCTAAATCTACACCATTATCTTTTGCTTCTTTTATGTTGAATTAGTTATTGAAAGAATTGCGTTAAATTGGATTTTCGAATTCCCATTCGCAAAGCAAAAGAAATTTAAAAGTGAGGAAAAAACTGTTTAGTATCAATGTATATTGGGCAGTGGCGGCTCGTCAGCTGAGAAACAAGCAGTGTTGCAAAAGTTGTATAGACCTAAGCTGTAGTTAATTTGGTGCTGATTATTTTGGTACATATAATGATGATATACTAAAAATTGATAGTTTTTGATTTATAAGAATAGGGGGGGGGAATTTCAAGTTGTTTGGCTATAACTAAAATTGCAGAAAAAATTATTAGCGGAAAACCTCATATTCGAAATCAGCACCCGAAACAATATAAAGAAGCAAAGAATTACAAATCTTTCAAAATTGGATTTGAAAAACTACTTAACTACTGATCTACCAAGAAAAAGCGAAAAACGTGGATTGAGGAAGTTGCGCCAAACGAGAGCTGGGGAAAATGCAGCGCAATTGAATGCAATTTCAAGAGGAGAAAGGGTTGCTTTTCTTCTGCTTCGAGTTGCACATTGCATTAACTTCGGATCCGCAGGAGGGGCTAAACTCTCTGAAGCTCTGGTATGTCTTTCTTTTAATCTTTCATTGATTTTCTGTCTTCCTTTTACATTTTTATTAGTTTTTTGCCATTTTCGTTGATCACAGAATTCTGAAAGTGGAAAAGTAAGCCAATTAGAATAAAAACGGAAATACAATCTTTTAAAATAATTGCAGTTGATTGTAACTCTGCAGAGATTATGAGCGGCTCGCCACTGATACTGGGCAAGATCGTAGTTATCTGAAAATGAAAAACCGTTATATACTTTTGAAAGTTTTATTTTATTGCCATTCCATTTCTGATCAACCCATGTTTAAAAAAATGTATCGTCTAATTCAATCGATTGAATGTAAGAAAGTGTATATATGATTTCAGACTATAAATTAGGTCTCCATACGATATACCAGGGTCGTTCGAATGTAAGTTCAGTTGATATGTAAAAAGAAAAGGAGACAGATGTGGACAAAGATACATATTTCATAACGAATTACAAGCATTACAATACTTTTTGACGTAGTCACCCAACACATTAAGGCATTTGGCGTATCGAGAAATAAGACTTTTTATTCCGGCATCATAAAGGACAGCCACCTGTGAGAACAACCCTGATACAACATCATTTTTCACTTTTTCATAGTCATCAATATGCTGGCAAATCAGGAATCGCTTCAAGCGCATAAATAGTTGAAAATCACTTGACTCCAGGTCAGGACTATACGGCGTATGATTCCTTTGTTCCCAAACGAAGGTCTCGATGAGCTTCTGAGTCACACGAGGAGCAAACAAACCTACCTCATAATCATTCCCTCAATCATAACTGCATTGCCGTACACCTCACAGATTTGTCTACGGATTTTGCAACGTTGCATATTCATTGAAAGGAACACGAGAACAGAGAGCACTGCGGATACATTTTTGAAAAGTGATTGGGATAGAACATGCTAATTTCTGTTTATTCAATAATTTTTATATCAATTATATATTTCCACAAAGCTTTCATAATTGCCAAAATTAATAGAAGCGACCACTATTACTCAACACATATCAGGAACTCTTCAGTACAAAATTTAAAAGTTTACATCTCAAAACACAGTTACTGAATAAAATCGCTTCTCATCTAAAAAGAATGACTTGATCCGTCTATATATCAGAAGCAACAAATATCTTCATAGACGGAAGAAATGAGCACTAAATAGAAGATGATCGAAATTGGCGGATTGAAAACCTACTAACAGGTTTATTTGTTTCTCATTTATCAGGACGTATAGACAACGTGTTGTCACTAGCTGGGCATTACAGTCCCAAGAATTAATGTTAACCTCAAGTAGCGAACGGGACCTGAACTGAATGTCTTGTTAAGATTCAGCAATGTGACAGGTACTCCCAAAGAGCGACTGTTCAATATCAGATACAAGTATTGTGGCAGGGTCCCAAACTGTTACTGAAAAACATTTGGGAGTATTTCTAGAAATCTTTTTTTCTAGTACACCTTCATTAAAAGCACTCATTAGATGGCGCGGTGTTTTGAAAAATTTCGTGGTAGTGTTGAAAATTTAGAAGGCTTAATTAAATTAATCTTAATATATCTGATAGGATTGGTTTTATTCATAGTTAGTTGAGAAAAGGGGTTGCACCCTTCTTATTGTTATGATTTAATAGGAATTTTAATTGCTGGTTATGATTGTAGAACTTAAATTTTTATGAATCAATTAGGCTGTTAATTGTATTACATATCTTTTAATGTTGCCATTGTATATTTTTAATGGTATGCATTCAAGTTCCAAAAATCATGGATAACTGCTAATATGGTGTGGGACCTCCTTTTGCCCTACGCAGTGCAGAAAATAGAGTGCAGCTTTGATTCAACAAGTCGTGGGAAATGCAATCGTCCAAATTATATTTTACATTAAAGATTTGGTCACGAGGGGACCGACCAGAAATTAATGAAGTAGAAAATGATTTAGACTCACTCCGTTTCACAGAAAGCAGATAAGGATTTGCAATTATCATCAATGGTTTTGTTTCCTGTGCGCAGTACTTATTTATAAATTGGTGAAAATAGCATGAATATTAGGTAACATATAAAGATTATATTAAAATGCCCAAATTTTTTGCTTATTTCAAGCGAAGTTTTCAACTAAATTATATGAAACTTATAGTCTACGTCATAACTTTTAAACCTGAATCTTCTAATAGTTTTTTTGAATTTTTTACGCTGAATATCATACGTAGTTATAAATAAAATACATACTTTAAATTGATGTTCGACGATAACTATTCGTAGATTTAAATTTAAAAATATCTGTTAATGGAAAAAACTGATTATTTTCTTTCACTCAGAGACCAAGAGAAATTCTACTAGCTGCAATAAAGATATCTTTCTACATCCTAATGGTATTCTACTGGAATTCTTATATAAGCTGTCCTATGTATCTTATTTCCGAATTAGCAAAATAATATACTATGTTTCGCATATGGGAGAGAATAAAATAATTATACTGAATTACTCGGATGAGAAAGAAGATGATAATTTAAATTGCAACGCTGAAATATTTGAATATTGGAATTATTAATACAAGTAGTTTTTTTTCGGTATGTGTATATATTAATGCAGAAAATATCCTAGAATATGAACAAAAAATAGCTAAAACAACAAAAAATAGCTAGAAATAAAAAAGGAACAAGAATAAAAGAAGAACATTAAAAAATAAACACATTGCATCTGGTACGCGCAAACGCAGCATCCTCCAGGAATGCATTGACAATAATGGAAAATTAAATATCAGAATAAAAATCCTATCATAAGACAAAAAACAAGAAGATAATACATACAAAAACACAATAAAAATGAATAACAAAAAGAAGAATCCGGCAGAGAAACGTTTTCAAAGGTCATTCCGTTCTGGGATTCTAAATTTCAGAATTTATATAATTTTCTGTAGATGAACCGACTAATAAAATCAAAAAACAAGGTTCCTCTGTGACCTGAATTATCCCGTAAATTGAAAGAAAAAAGAAAAAACTTTCGTCAAAATGCTACAAACGCCATTGTAACAAAAAAAAAGCAGAAGAAAGAAAAGATAGGGAACCTTACCTTCTACCTCGAGAATAATATCACATGTTAAATAATTCCTCCTGTCCTTCATTCTTTGTTCATATTCTAGTATAGTAATGAAGAAGAATCTGTTTTTACCAAATAACTTTGCGTTAGTTATATATTTAACAAACGCAAAACTATTCACCTCATTATTATTACTGACCTCAACTCGTTAATAATTTCAGATATTTGAAAAAATCAAATATGAATTTAGAATGAATGAAACTGAAAAAGGAGGGTAATAATAAGAAAGGTCCAAGGAAAAATATACCGTTTTCTTGTCAATCACTCACCTATAATGTATTATGTAAAAACTCTTAAATCATTACAAATAAGTCTTCATTGAGAATGTTAGATATTGAGTTCACATTTTAGAATATAAATAACGCTTTGAATCTATATCTAAACTTTTTGGGCTCTAAATTCTCATCTAAACTCAATAAAAATAGCACCGTAAATATTTATTTCCAGAGTTCTTCACTGAACTTAATGAACTCCATGGCAGGTTATAGGAAATACGATTTCTAAAAGAACATAACATGAAAATATGCTCCAGGACTTCATTTTCGATAAATTAGTCTAAAGCTTTCAAATTCTCTTCTTTAACTTTATATGATTCTCAAAGTTTTCAAACTTCTAAGGAATAATTCTGAGCGATAATGTTCACTTGAATAGATGGAGTGAATAATGTTTTTGAAAGAATAAAAGCAAATACTGGTTGAGCGAATGGAGAAACGAAACATCTGGTTCTCTAACAGTTGTGTTGCAACTCAACCTCGCCTTCCTCCTCTCTAGAATATAGAACAAATAGAAATTTATAAAGTGTAAGAAACAAATCAAAGAACACTGCTACTGTACTGTTCCTAATTCAAATCTTACATCCTTTTTTAGGTTTTGTTTATTGTGAAGGCTGATTGCATATTCATGCCTTTTTTATTTCAAGAACAAAAATATTTATTTATTTTCGTTTTTTTTTACCACGATCTTTACTATGCAGCTGTATTTTTCACTTATACATTTCAACCAAAAAAAAAGAAAAACCTTTTCCATCTCAATAAATTTATTCCCCATTTTATTCTCTTCCTCTTTTTCTGTTTTAATAAACAAACAAGTATAGAAAAGAATTTGCAAAAACTCGTTTTCTAAAAAAGAAATCCTCTGTAAAAGAGAAGGAAAAACTCAAGTATTTTAAGAGAATGACGAAAAAAGAGAGAAAAAAGTACTGAAATAGCTGAAGGTAATAATTACCCTAAGGGAAAATTCTAAACCCTAAAATTCTCACTTCACTTCACTTCATTAATTGAAGGAGTGTTTTTCTTTTTTTACCCTCTCTTTTCAATTTTTTTCCTGCTTTCACCGCATTCCTGGATTCCTGTTCAACACCCGAAATACAAAATTATACAGACATCGCTTATCCTATCAAATAGCAGAATTTTTTTTCCCTTTTTTCGTTCATGAATTTCCCCTTATGTTTTCAAAGAAATTAAATAAATTCCTTTATTTCTTAATTTTAAATTTGTAAAAAACAAGATACTACGAAAAAAATATTACAAAATTCCAAAAAGTCTTGTAAATATACATGTTAGTTACATAATCTTGTTCACATAAATCTTATTTCTTTTTGTCATGAATTCATCATTATAAATTGTAGTGTGGCGAGCAATACCGTTTAAAAGAGGGTAATTTTGATTATTTTTTTGCATTATGAAAACATGATTCCATCATCGTTTTCTGTTATTTCGACACCCGTTATTGATTGCACCACCCTCGGTTACAAAATATGACAAAATCTAAGGGGATGTGTTTTCATTCTATACTACTATATACATACTCTAATTTGAACTGATAGAATGCTTTTCGTATTAGTTGTTAGCCATTTTTCAATTTTTTTGTCATTTATTAAATTCGAAGTTTTATTGTTCTCTGTGGTTTTCATTTAAATCTGTTAGACATTTGGCGTCAAAAAATCTTTATTATTTTTGTGTTTAATAAATATGAATTCTTCTGTCTGGGACAATTTATAATATGCTTCTCAGTTACATGATACGATTCGGAGGATACCATATTATAGAGACATAGATTTCCTTTGTAATCGAAGTACTTTCAAGTAAGGAAAAAATTGCTAAAAAATTATGTCATTGGTCGAATTTAGGAAACTGGTTTTAATAGGTTATACCACTGGTTTTCCAAATCGAACCAAGGATTTCTTAAAGAACAATTAAAACAAAAATAGTAATTTTACTCAAATTCACAATAATATACAATTCCTGAACCGTAGTATGACATATTATGCAATGCAATAGTATTACTTCTGCACTTATGTTGTTTCCTCCTAAATAATACATATCTTTATGCTTTGTTCTTTTTGATCCAACATTTAACGGCTTTAGTATTCTTTTATTTTTTTCTTTCTTTTGCTTGTTACAGATCTAATTTTTCTTGTTCTAATTCTAATTTAAGAAGACTACTAGTGGCAACAAGTTGTTTCTGCCTCGTTCTTGTAGTTCAAGATAATGACTCATTGGTTGAAACAGTCCAATTTAGGAAATTGCTTGTGGTTCATCTAGACAACGTTCGGACAACAAAAACGTTTCCCTAACCTTAACTTGAAGTTATTATGGTAAATTGTAGCGAAAGAAATTTCCTATCTAAGGATAAAATAACATATTTTCCTACTTACTTTGAAACACCGTGAGGGATTTTTATGTTTTGCTAAAATTATTAATTGATGATGAATAAATCTAAACATGTATTCTGTAACTGTAACCACGAAACGCTTTCTCTTATAATGATTTCATATACAATATTTACATAGGCACAACACAATTTGCCCATTTTACAGCCCAAATATTTTATAAAATTCAACTTTTCTTGTCGATCCTAATTCGGCGTGTCTTCCCCCAGGCACGATAAAAGAAAAGGGGGAAAACTCCCCGGGGCTCGTCGACCACGGAAGAGCAAAAATATATTTTTCGTTTTCAAGAGTATTTACTTTTATCCATGACCGTAATCCGTCAAAATAGCCAGTGCCGAAATGGCCCCGACAAAATTACCCGAAAAAAATAGCCTCGACATAATAATGTATTCTAATGTTATGCAGTATTTGAATTTGGGTAATTTTGTCAGAGCTATTTTGTCTTGGGAAATTTTGTCGAGGCTGTTAAGTCGGGGGTATTTCGGCACCCGATATTTGGTCTTGGGCTATTTTGAGTACCATCCATTGTACATCATGGTACCATGGGTGACCATCCATGACATATAGAACCTGGCATGAGTTGAACTATATTTTTGCATTTATTTTCTATGAATATAAAACACATTCTCATTATATTAATGGAAATTACATTAGGTGGCTAGAAGTTAGACTTTCGAAACATTACGTAACCAGGCAACTGTAATAAATGCTTTCTGTTTGCTGATTAGTCACCACAGTCATAAATTGAAAGAGGGGTCCGCATGCCAATGTGGGGAGGCCGGTATGCCAGTAGTTTTCCCCTGGCTTTGGCTCGGTGTTCAATAAACGACGTCATTTTTATTTCACAAGACATTTCACTCTTAACTTTTTTTAGAATTATATCAATTTTGATCAATGTTTCTCGTAAAAAAATTGATTTTTTTTTTCTCCTTTTCATCTGAACTATTTTCATAAATTTTGTTTCCTGACGGTTAATATTTGTAAAGTTCTGTATTAAAATTCTCATGTTATTAATTAAAAATATTTTTTTTAAAAACAAAGCTCTACGTGCCTGCATTTATTGACTATATTTCAACTATAATCTTTTACTTTTTTCAGTTTTACCTGCGCTATCATATCTTAAATAATATTGGACATATTGAAATATCCTATACACGAAAGATGATTGATCAATTTATTTACTCACTTGCTTCTAAATATTTAATTTGTGCTCTTAGAACACTTTCGCCTTCTCTCGGTGATTTTCAAATTCTCGAACCCTATTGAGGTAAAATAGTGTTAAATGATTGCCTAGTTATACGGAATTTATACGTATTTCAAAATTTCTTAAGTAAATAAATATTTGAGTTTATGGAAGAAAAATACGAATTATATAGAACAGGAAAGTTGATATCACTGGGAAATCTTCAAAAATATTATCCTTTATGCTGATATTAACAAATTAATGATGATTAGTTTCAAGTTTAATAAGTCTGCTCAATAATTAGTTTTGAAATTTGGATATATAAAATTTCTGAAGCAAATACTTAAGGTCTTAACAGTTTGTCACTATTTAGAATTTAATATTAATGTGCCATTACGATATTTTACTGTTGCAATTAATAATTCATTTTTCAAAAAGTCACTATCCTATCGATCCTCACTCTGGAGGAGACAAGATTCTCTTGCCAAAAAAATAATACATGCATTTGTTTACGTTTTACAATCTTTTTAAAAAAATACCTTAGTTTTGACTTCCAGATACTTAAATTTTTTTCAAACTTAGATGATTCAAATTCATAGAAAAAAGCTGAAAAATTACAAAAATACAAAACTGTACCAAATTAAAGAAGTCGAAACTAAAGTAGTCAGCTTTACTCATGAAATATATTTATTCTCATCAAAGTGCAAAAAAGATATATAATGATTATTCAGTTCAATATTAATAGACAAATCTTCAAATTATCCATTAAGTTTTTATAAAATAATTTCAAACTTCCGATATAATTTTATTTTCTTTACAAAAAATGGTGCCGAAAAGTTGTAAGGGCGATTACGAAAATGGAAATAGCAACAGATTTTTCCTGCAGAGCGAAACGCAAGGATTAATTTGAAAGTCTCCTATATACAACTAAGAATGGAGCCATATCTAATGAAGAAGTCATTGCGTGTGGAGCCTAAAATGTTGACTTTGAATCAGTTTAATTCTTTCCAGAAAGGTGGTAGGTGTTTTCCTAAAATTAAGTTACTAATTTCGTTTTTAACATGCTGTTGCATTTAATGTCTGATTTAAATTTTAATTACTCTTAGTTCATTTAGTAAAACGCAATGAAAATTTGAATGAGAGTATCCTTATTAACTCACAGTTATTTTAGGAATTTTGTTTCCAACTAGGAAACTTTGTAGTTAGACTAATTTACTTACTAAATGATAACATCTCGGAGTGTATTATAAATCTCATTTAAGGTGTAATTTTGATATGAAATTTTTATTTTCTTATTGTTGAGATACCCATAGACCGTTAAGTCGGGGGTATTTCGGCCCACAAGAGAAAATTTTATTTCTTTATTATTGGTATTATATGAATAATGTCATTAGCAGTTAATTTTCTTGGTTCTAAACCTGAGTATCCTTCTTTAGACGAATTGAATTTTTGATTAGTACCTATACATGACATGTTGACTCATCTATTTAAAGTGTCGATGAAGTGTTATTCTCTTTGTTGTTAATAATCCCCATATTCCTCAAACCATTGCGCAAAGTTCCATAGAAAAAATAGCAATTTCTCATTCTGAAAAGGTTTCTTTCTCCAGAATTATACACTTGAATATGTTAAGAGACCGCAGAACCGATGGTAAATGACATACAATATATGCGCAAAAGTATCCGGACACTTGCAGATTTTCACATTTTTTAGAATTTCTCCGGAATTTTTTAACCAACAGCCTTTAAACTTCGGACATGCAAAGAATAGATATTAACTCACATTTTACATTGAAGATTCAGTCCTGAGGGCAATTAGGGGGCCGTCTGCAAACTGATGAAAACAAAAAGTTGTTTGGCCCACCCCGCTTCACAAAGTACAGATAACAAGATGAAACTTTCAGAAATGGTAATGTTGAATGTGCATAATATTTACAGGAATTTTTGTAAACTCAGCGCAAATATTTGAGAAGATATAAAGGTTTTCTTAAAAAATCTCAAATTTTCCCACCTGTTTTTTTGCTTATAACATGCAGAGTATTCTGTTATATTATACGAAACTTACAGAAAAGTTGGCAGTATGTTAGAGAAGCATTTGTGTAATACGTTGGAAAAGAATTGTTGTATATTACAGGAATTATGAGCATTTTTAGTAAATAGTGTTTTACTGCGCATGCGCGAAACATAGTGTAAGTTTTCTTTCACAACTTTAAAGCCAGATATATAGGGCGATTTATATAAAAAATTCAGTTCAATGTCATTAGTATTCAGAAAGATATCGGCATTACAACGAGCAGAATTTTAGCTCCTGACGAAGAGAAGCTAAAAGATGAGGGGTTGTACACAAATTAATATTTTTTAAACTTATATCGTTAAATAGTTATATTGAATTGTATAGTGGTTAGAATTTTCTGAATACCCATGAACACATCTAATATTCGTAACGAATAAAAAAATATATATGTAGAATTATTAAAATATTTTAAGAAAAGAAATTAATTAGATAAAAAATCGTTTCGCTATAAAATAAATATATTTAAAAATATCTTTGGCCGTAAAATTGTAATATGTAACTTGTTAATAATCATGTAAATAATATAATTAAAGTAATAAAATTTTTGTTATTTATAGTGCCTAATTAGCTGGAATTTAAGTTATGCACGTAATTGATAAGTGTTCATGCGTATGCAGCAAATTCTAACCGCTATACAATTCAATATAACAATTTAATGATATAAGTTTAAAAAATATCAATTTGTGTACAACCCCTCATCTTTTAGCTTCTCTTCGACAGGAGCTAACATTCTGCTCGTTGTAATGCCGATATCTTTCTGAATACCAATGATATTGAACTGAAGTTTTTTATATAAGTTGCCCTATATATCTGGCTTTAAAGTTGTGAAAGAAAAATTACAATATGTTTCGCGCATGCGCAGTAAAACACTATTTACTAAAAATACTCATAATTCCTGTAATATTCAACAATTCTTTTCCAAAGTTTTACATAAATGCTTCTGTAACATGCTGTCATCTTTTCTGTAAGTTTCGTATAATATAACAGAATACTCTGTATGTTATAAGCAAAAAACAGGTGGGAAAATTTGAGATTTTTTAAGAAAACCTTTATATCTTCCCAAATATTTGCGCTGAGTTTACAAAAATTCTTGTAAATATTATGCATATTAAACATTACTATTTCTGAAAGTTTCATCCTGTTATCAGTATTCTGTGAAGCGGGATGGGCCAAAAACATTTTTGTCTTCATCAGTTTGTAGACGGCCCCCTAATTGCCCGAATCTTCAATGCAAAATGTGAGTTATTGTTTATTCTTTACATGCCCGAAGTTTAAAGGCAGTCGGTTAAATCATTCTGGAGAAATTCTAAAAAATGTGAAAATCTGCAAGTGTCCGGATACTTTTGGGCATATAGTGTAAATCAGATAGAAGCGGAGGACTGTGGAATGTTTGTAATACAAATTAAATTTACACGTTGGTTTCTTGGCCAGATAAAACAAGAGTCATTCAACGAGGCAAAGTCTATACTCTACATAAAGCCAAATATATCACTGGATCTTAAAGATTGACAAGGTCTATACTAAACATAAAGCCAAATATATTACTGGATCTTTAAGAAAGTTTTTTAAGTCTATTTAAACAAGCCATAACTTAATTTCTTGTTTACTTGGCAAAATTCTTTTACTTATTATCCATCCTTGTATATTTCATTTGTTTTTGTTATCATACCCATGACCCAAATTCGGTGGTTGCCACATTTCTGGTTAACTCCAGGTAATAACTTTCGTTTTACTTCCTTTCATTAACTAGCTGGGACATATTTTTAGTTAAGTTCCCCTTTCAATTTTAAGTTTAAGCTTTAGTTAAGGTTAAGATCAAATTGTATTTATACCCCTTTTCGAAGCAACACGACGACTGTTTTGGACATATGGGGACTCGGGGCAAGATAGATATGTTAACATTTAAAATTTTTTAATAATTTAAATTTATGAGGTATATTACTTTTATTTGCATATACATATATTAGATTTACCTTTTGTGGTGTTTTACTTAAAATGATAAAGTATTATTTTAATATTATAAAAGCTATTCTGCGTGTAAAATAAGCAAGGCAAAAGTTCCAACTTGTCCCGGTACCGGATCAGGATGACTTTACCCACATGACAAGATGAAAATTATGACAAACATTCAATACATTATTTAATTTGAGAAAAGTTAGAGCAGAACGCTAATTAATTAAATATTTTTAAGTATTTTCTCCTTGATTGGTATGTAATGAAAAGGTTATTTTAGTTAAAATGTTAGCTCATAGAAAGTTAATATAACTCAAAACCAGTATTTTTCATTTGCAAAAATTAGACACCAATTTTCCTCATTCAGAGTCTGAGTAGTCCTCGGGCAACTATGTGTGGCACTTGCATCACTATATTTAATCTTCTGTTGGAGGGTCAGCATAGATCGTAAAACACTAAGTGCATTTGAATAGATTTTCTTTGGAAGATTGAACTGACGTCATGAGCGTCAGAAGTTTGAGCTTTTAAAAGGAATCAAACTTCAGTTTTTTTTATGATATCTCTTTTTATGCATCCTAGTATTTTTTTTTTGTTGCTTTAAACATTCTTCCACCTTCTGTCTGTCTTTCTGAACTGTCGTCTGTTTTATAGGTAAGTTTATTAAAATATTCTCTGTAGGTCTCACATCTTGCAATATGTGATGGAACAAATAGTGGATCACTTAGCACAACAGAAGTATACAACATGACTTAAAAGTTCATATATTTTTTCAAAGAGAAAACAGTAAAAGCACTTGGAATGATGACGAGTTCGTCAACTTGCGCCTACCAACTTGCCCTCATCGGTCTTTGCTTTTTTTGGTGGGATTGACAAGAATTAGATAAAAATAAATAGTGATTTTGATAAGCTTGTTCTCGACGGTAGTCATGCAATAAACAAATATATCAGGTGTTAGTCCACTAGATCTTACGTTGAGGTTAATGAAAACTATAAAAGGTCAGACAAAAAACATGAACACCATATAACAAAAAACAAAATGGTGTCAGTGGTTTCACTGTGCGATTTTTTAGTACGTTGAGGTGTAGAGGACTGGTAATATCAGTAAAGCAGCGCTACCTAGTAGTATGAGCTTAAAATAAGACATTCGTCTACTTGCCTTGATTTTCCATAATTCACGATTGTGAATCACAGTCAGATGACGAGAAAGATACCAGAAACGGCACTTACTCTCCAAGATTCTGCGCCACATCACTGAGAGGAAATTTGAACCCGACTGATTTAACTTGCACTAGACCACAAATAAATTCAGAAATATATTTATCTTAACTCTTTCATTCCAGAAGAATTACCACCAGTGGTGTGCAAACAATTTTAATTTCCAACTTTGTGTAAATTTTTTTCACGACTCCTATATGGATCGCGAACAGGTTTATATAGAAAAGCCTTATATTTTTTACTGTCAAATAAATTTCTTTTAATTTAGCGAACCCACAGTGGTTTATGCACCTGTGGATTAGGCAATTAATTAAAAATTAATAAAAACCAAATTCTAGACTTATGAGATTCTCAATTCAATATCGAACCATCGCTTATGGTATTGTTATGCAATGAATCTCTAATCATATTTATTTGGTGGACGAGCCGGGAGACATGGTTTTAAGTAGCTTCTTAGACGAGCGTATATTATTATGTAGATTGACGGCATATAAACTACAATGCAGCTCGTTCAGAAAACAATACACTCATTTTTCAATAAAAGTTTATGAATCAAAAGAGTATCAGGAAATTATTATAAGAGGAATTAATAAAATTATTGACAAATAATAATAAAAAAGTTATTATAAAGTTATTATAGGAAGAACATTTATATTTTTTGAGAGTTAGAAATGTACATCATTCCATAGCAGCATATTCAAAAATAGCTTTGAATTGCCAGAGGGGCTCAGCTACTGATTACCACATATATTTCACAAGAAATATCACCCAAAGTTCCAAAATGCTCACTGAAAATATATAACAAATCCAAAATGTACTGCTCATACCTAATGGTTTTCGTACTGATTCTCATGTTCATCTATATCTAATTTTCTGGAAACTAAATTTGCACTTTCAATGCACCGAATATATATTTAACCCCAATTTTCATCATACTGGAAATACTTTCGAAGTTCCTTTCGGGTATGATTTTACTCTCTAGGATTTGTTCAGAAAATTTTCAAGCAAGAGGCGAAAAAATTGCCTCTTTAGGCGAAGCTTTATTCAAAAAATTGGAAGTACCCCAAGAATGATAAACGGGACCACCGACACCTTAGAGGCCCACACGACTGACGCAAACTCCAGACTAAGTTGCATTCTTAAAAAAATGCTTCTGGGATTTCTTCTTCCATCCTCATCTTCTTGCCCTACTCTTCTCTCTCCCCTTCCATCCTTTTTGAATTTCATTGAATCAGTCACAGAGAAGAAGTTTTCTTTTCTCCTTTTCCTAGCTTCATTTTCGTCTTTTATTTCCCTCCAGATTTTGCAGTTCAAGATCTATCAATATGCAGGTATTTTACCTTTTTTACTATGCTACCCGTATTGAAGAACGGAGAGGCATTCTGTTTGGAACCGAAGAAGCAATATTTCGACTTTCTTCTGCTTTTTCTCTTTGTTTTCAGTCTTCTCACTTGCTGCTTTGGATTAAAATTTTATTGTAGGTTAATCTTGTAAAGAGCTGGTAAAATGAATCGTGAATAAGAAAGCTAATGTTTGAGGATGTTAACACAAATAACAAGAGAAAGCAATCGTATATATGGAGTTGGTGTAACATTAGAAAAAATTATTGCTCTAATTCTCTGAACTTTCATGATTCCGTAAAGCTGGGATGAAAGAAAAAATTTAATTTGTTGATATAAATAGGCGATCTTTTAAGAAATAAGAGTGTCACGAGAAAAAAACTTTCAACGCAGTACTCTGTCTTTAAGAAGTTTGAATTTGGTTGAAAATTTCAATTTTTTTTTCAATGGTATACTTTATATCGACTTTTTAAAATTAGAAATCTTGTGATATGAAATAAAATCTCAATTAAATATCAAGCTTTGCATTTGTGATTTTTGTTTGCATACGTTTTCGTATCTTACACTGCTTATCCCATTAATGGGACATGGTTGATTTTAGATGGCGTTGACAGCTTAGGTATCGTTCTCATTTTCTGGCCACCAATCAAATCTCCGAGTTCCACTTTAAATAAAACCTCGTTTAGCTTAAAAACTGGCGTTAATTTAACTAAACTAAACAAAATTGTTAATTTCAGACGACTTTGATTCAGACCCACTATTAGCCACTAGCTTCATTAACAAAATGACCAACAATATAAATTTTTGTGAAGTTTTAATTTTACATTTTATAGGAAGTACCTGACATTATTATTTAAAATGCAAATACTGGATCCCGCTGGTGTGGTGAGGACGCTTGGAAAGGGTGGTGCTAGCGCGGATGTCGTACTTTTCTTCTGACGTCGGTTCAAAATAACGAGCTCAAAATAGCTCTCTTGTAGCTTCAAGCGGGACGTTAATCTAACTTAAACTAACCTTGTGATTTTTCATATCCTTATAATTATCCTGGAATTCCACCTGTTAATCTAAAGATGGAATATCATCAATTTCAGCAGAATTTTTTTTTCAAATGCCGTCTATATTTCTCAGTAATATATTATGATATTTATTTACTTTACACCGAATTCATAATTCTGCATGTTACCTGATGGCTGTTTTTTTCATTTATATAAGTAATACTGACGTTCCTGCTTCCAATGTTCTGAATCCACTGTACGACTCCGCTATCAGCTGCGGCTCTACGTGCACCACACATAGTCCTCAAACAGGACTATATCACTAATTCAGCCGCCTTACCAATGTGTTAGTGACTAACCTTTAAAACAAAATAAAAAGGCAGGTTCTTCTTCCTTCCCAAATAGCACAACATGTTGCCCTATATTTTACAATATTTTTCCATATTATATAATATTATATGGTATTGCACAATATATTTGCGTTACTGTGGTTCTGGGTTACTACATTCTAAATAAAATCATATATTTACAACACTGGATTAAATATATTCTCTGAGCAAAAAAAAATAATAAAAAGTAACAGTTCGCTTAGTATTAGTTCATGGCGAAAAAGCAACGCCTCCCAGGTCGGTGATCAGATCTCTTCTGTCCACTTGTTCCCTCCTGCTCATCGCTCCCTGCTTTCGGAAACCACGCGACATTTTCCGTCTTGGCAACCCTAAAACCTTGGCCGTTGCGGGAGATAACACGAACCTTTCAGTAATGACGAACGTCAAAATAAAGTTTTATAAATAATGGCGCTGACATATTGATTAAAAAAATACAGATAATCCTTCGTTTGATATTAGCTAAAAATGGAGCTTGTCAAAAGTTTTCAATCACCGTTGAAGCCATGCGCTGAAAAAAAGTAATTAATCCGAGTATTAATTTAAATCAATGTGATTTTAAAAGGAGCGTGATAATCTCGGATATGCAAAGCAGGTGCTTAATATAATACAAATCACCTATGTCTCATATCTAACAAAACACCTTATTTTTTCTTTATTTATCTACATATTTACTTCAGCCGGCGTCCCACTCACTGATAGGTTATGGAGCGTATTAATGGTCTGCGGGGAAGAGTACAAAGAAAAAGTGATGCGTTGTATAACAATGAATTATTTCAAAGCAAATACAGAATAAAAATACAATCCTAAAAAATATTAATATATGTAATACAGGCATATAATAGACAAATATTTATGCAATGTACACATTATTCTTTACAAAACCTTTTACACATTGAGAACTTTCGATGAAGTTCATCTTTAAGGTTACGTTGCGCTTTCGATCCACAACAAAATTCAAAAGCCGAATTGAAAAAATAATAAATTGTATGATTATTGTCAGAAATATTTGCTGCGCCCAACTCACTCTAGAGAATATCTCAGAAAATACGATTCGTAAAACAGTATGTCTGGGAATATTCCCTCGAACTGCACTTAGGTAAATTTCAACTTCAAACCGATTCTCTCTTCTTGCCTTTATATGTTTCTTATTGCTTTTCGAACTTTTCAACAAGGAAAATTTTGAAAAATAATCTGCACCAGAGTAGATGCTAAGAATAATTTGTTAGAATAATAAAAGCAAATTTAACTTGATCATATTGAGAGATTATTCACCTGCTTCTCTAAAAATGCACAGCAAAAAAAAAAAATCGGAAACAACACCACCCTTTTCGAATTCAACATATTGGAGAAAGAAACATTTATTAGGGAAAGGCACACATCTAAGAACACTATTTATGGGCATAATTCAAATTTAACAATCTTTCTTAAGTTTTGCTTATTATGAAGGTTGATTGTATATTCATACCTTATTTATTTCAGAATCAAAAACTCTCTATTTTTTTTATCTTCAGTAAGTTTTTTTTAATCCTATCCCAAAGTTGCACAACATGTTGCCCGATATTGTATAATATTCTTCGATATTATATAATATTATATGGTATTGTACAATAATATACAATATTGCGAATATTGTTCAACATCGTACAAGGTTGAGAAATAGATTTGTGCTACTGGGGTCTTTTTTCCACAACCGGAAATTTAATTTTTTAAACTAAGAAAACATTCAATACATATCGGTGAATTTTTTCCTTCTACTATTCCACCACCAACCCGTCTTTTTTCCCGTTTTCATAAACGAATAAATAACGGATATGGGAAAAAGATCTTTCTAAATAAAATCATCTCCACAAGACATGGGGTAAAATGCGAAAAAAACTTTAAAAAAATAAATGAATTTAATAATTACCTGAAAGGAGAATTAAAGATCTTAATTTACTTCACTTCATTAAGTGAAGGAAAGTTACCTCCTCCTCTTTTTTTTATTGACTTTTATTGACCCCATTATTATTCTTCCATCTTGTTCTTCGTTTGAACACCCGAATTACAAAATTCTGCATTCAATTACTTACCCTCTCAACTGACAGAACATGACTAACTATAAAAACTAATGACGTTCATGGATACGCTGTTCAATGAATAGAATAATAATTAAATCATTAATATAATAAGGGAAATTGATGATACATTGTTTCTTTCTTTAATTATAAATATTCGCTGCACAGAAGTCAAAAAAGGAAAAACAACACGTTATGAAATTCAGGAAATACTTTCAAACAATGCTTTAATTCGGACTCGCAGAATGCTTCTCAATTTGCTACACTCTTTTTTTACTGTATATCATTATTTAAAAGTATTATTAATAATACAACACAAATATACGCTTAACTTCTTAGATTTTACAAGTTTGCAATTTACATCAGGTCTCGTTCCTCTAGCCATATATACATTATGCCGATATCTTTTGCACCAAAGAGGATTCGTCTATTTATTTATTTAAATGTTGATTAAAATATTATTTTATTATTTTTCAAGAGTGACTTAATACGCTAGACAGCATATTAAACAATGCCTTGATCTGGGATTTTCAAAATCTCAAACCGAGTTGAGAAGGAAACCGAGTTAAGAATTTGCCTTTTTTCATACGAAATTTGCCCTTATATTGAAATTTTTAATAAAAATATTTGAACTTAAGGCCATGTTTTGACACTTTACTTAAAAATCCGCAGTTCCTTCTCAAATATGTCCGTAGGTCTTAGCTTATTTCTCTTTCTTCTGTATTAAATAACTATGTATTTCTATCTATCCATTATTTTCTCTATTCATTTATTGACAAAATGTAAAAGAAAGAATGATTCAAATCAGAATATGTATAAAAATAATCATATATTTTTTCAATGCAACGATATAACTGTAAATATATTTCTTACTTGATTTTTATTCTAAATAGTGAGTGCAATAAGTGTCTTTTCAATAATGCCTCTGATGAAAAAGATCAGTTTCCTCATTGTAAAGTCTTACAAAAATACTAGGGAAAGTCATTAAGAAGGTTACGAAAGCCAAAAGGAAAATGTTAAACCAATATATTGTAACAAAAGTCGTTCTGTGGGTGTATGGTGGAAACAGTCCAATAAAGGAAAATGGAGAATGAAGGTTTCTTCCCAAATACTCAGGAAATCACGTAGCACAGATAACAGAAACAATAGATATTGAAGAGATTAGCAACGCAAAAGACAACAATTCACAAGTAATAACAGTAACAGCACTTTCAGATTTAGCAACACAAACAGTCAGCAATTCAATAGTAATGACAGTAAAATCATTTCAATAGAACTCAGCTCACCGGTTGTAAAGCTCGCACTGTAGACGAAACTATGAAGTCGTTCCAGTCGATCAACACAACCTATGTGGACCAAACGCGGTCCTTTTATGCTCTCACAGACAGGCCCTTGGATTAGACACATGGAATTATCTAATAAATTCAAGCGTATCTCCTCTCCTAGTACGTATATCGAGAAAATGAGCGCACTTTTTGAATCTTCGATTTCTCGCCAAATGTGTCGTCAACTCGCCAAAAGGGTGGGTTCCAGACCTGGCCACTGCCGCACATTCCATGTTTCCCTTTGTAAAAATCTCTTCCCAACTTTAAGACTAGCGAGACAGGAAAGCGACATAGCATCCTTATAACTTTATGTGCTTGAAAAGCACATTTATTTCTTTTCGTAATCGCCGTTTACATTGGTACATGTATCCCTTCCCTTTATGAGTTTTCAAATACCTGCTGCATAAAAATCTCAGCCACTTCTGTAGCTCACATTCAGTGTCTGCATCAGTCGCGAAACTTTTGCCGTCCATGATGATAGCATTATAATACTACAAATCTATAGGAAACGGAAGAAATAAACACTAAAACAGTCAGCATTTCACTGGAAATAAATTCACAAAACTTGCAGAAAAAAAGTAATATATTATTTCGTTAAATTTTGGTATTACAAAAAAATCTAAAAACTATTAACAGAATTTTAGTGAACCTAACTCAGAACTTCCAAAGTAATCATGTTTTCTCCCACAAAGTAGGTTCCCAGAAAGTTCCGATAGTTATTATGCAAATGAGAGAAGCAACAGATTTTTTCGCAGAGCGAAATGCCAAGAGGAAATTGAAAGGCCCAAAGATGCAACCAAGAATGAGGCAAAGTGTAATGGAGTAGTCATTGCGTGCGGGACTTAAAACAGCACTTAGGAGCCTGCAATTCTCGGTCTATTCTCCTAACTTCGAGGCATTTTTATTCCATCCTGGAAGGCGGAAGGTGTTTTCGTAAAATTTCGCTTCTCATTTCATTTATAACTTGTAGTTATCCTAAATTGAATTTCCTGCAGATTTATATTCTAAGTACTTTTAGTTCATTTGGAGTTAAATTAGTAAAGAGTCGAGAAAAATTTACTGGTAGGATACTTAGTTACTTTCAGTTAGTTTAGATATTTAGTTTGTAATTACGAAACTTTGTAGATTGAGCTATTTTATACACTAAATCTGAGAACTTCGAAGTGTCTGGGATTTATTTTTTCTTAATAATTGGTTCTTTCTATTCCTACTTATCGTCAGTATAAAAATTGGTAATAATTATTACTTGAATTGGCTACTTTCCTAAGAACACAATCATTTCACTTTGCTGGCTATAGGCACGAATATCCGTATTCAAACTAACTGAAATTTAAATTAGCATTTTCTGTTGAACTTTTTTGTTAGACGATTTCAAAACGAAATATAATTTTATTCCCTTTTTTGCAAGTTTATTCTATCTTCTCATGTTTGTAAACTATTTCCTCGATATTTGCTGAAAAGGAAGAGGGAAGAGCAGTTCTTTATTTCTAAAATAGATCACATACTAGAATTTTGCACTTCTATACATTAACATACTTTTGCCTTAAGGTGTATTGACTTTATTCAGATTCTAACTAAACATTGCGACATCTCTAAAGCAATTTAAGTTATAGAGGATGTATAACAGTGAAGGCCGAAAGAATACTTTTTTTCATAATCTATTCAGTTCAGAGCGCAAAAGTTGCCAATAGGTGCCAAAAGTTCAATGACTTCATTTTTAGATTTTTTGATGAAGAGTTTCTGATGCCGCAAGAGACTAGTACTTTCGAAGACGAGAGGATCCAGGTACCAGTAAAAGAAAACACAGCACTTACACAAATTAGCAATACAATCAGACAGAAAATCGCTTATAATAACAGTCATAGCATGAACAATAGCGCTCAGCGTCTAACTGCTGACCAACTGGACTCCATTCCTCGTTCTGGCACTCGAGTATTTATAATCTTCCCGACAGCGTGTGATGTCGCATTGAAAACTCTCGAAGATTCCTCATAAATCTTTTACTAGTAGAGATAAGAAAAAATTCTAGAATTCTTGGAAATCTACATTTTGTCGCCAAAGTTACCAAATTTTTTGTAATGTCTCCAAAATGATCATCAAATTTGTCACCAAGTTCGAGGTCAATGTCTTCCATTTCCACTGCATCCCATAAAATCTCTGTAAATATCTCTTTCCAACCACAGAAGTAACATGGAAAGGAAGCAACATTATAGTTCTGTAACAATATAAGGAGATGGCCCCTTTGTCTGTAATGGTCGGTAGCAGCCCTTAAGCGTAATGCCTAGTCTTTTGGGTGTCTTTCTTAAAATAGCCAAAATCACTTCTGTGGGCCTTCTAAATCGGACTATTAAAATCCGGAACAAACCAAGCCAGTTAACTGCAACACCAAGGAAAACTGGATATACAAATTTAAAATCATTAAAATAAAATTTCAGAATGTATTTTTTTAAACATGGCATGTGTTGAATCACATCCTAATAAAATATTCCCAAGAATCCCTCAGTAGCGATGTTTTAACAATGTGTTTCATAGAAATATTTAGTGAAACAAGTCAAATGATGGCATATTGCAGATATATGGAAGATTTACTATAAACAAATAAATTAGAGAATATGTTAAAATCAATAATTTTATTTGGGAAAACTGAAGAATCCGCAACCGAATAAATTGAAATATGCTAATAAACATTACATTGTATTGACGTTAAGGAAACATGTTATATCAGCTTCAGTTTCTCAAATAGTTCGGTTCCCTTTTAAAATACCATCATATATGTTTTACCTATCTCTCTTTAACAAAGAAATACTTCGAAAGTGTCTTTTAGAAATGATATTCCCTTATAGGTATTGCTCAGAGAACTTTCCACAAAGAGGCGAAAAATTTGCCTCTTTATCCAAGGCTTTATTTCTAACACTAGAAGCACCACAAAAATGACAAATACTATCGCCGACACTCCAGACAGTCCATGAGACTGAGCAATACACCAGACTAACATACATTTTTAAAAAAGAACTCTCGAATTTCTTCTTTCATCTTATTCTTTGAATTCCTTCGAATCAGTCACCGCGATGAATTTTTCCTTTCCTTTCTTGCAACTTCATTTTCATCCGTGATATCCCTCTGGAATTCTAACTTTAAAATCTACCAATAGAGATTTTTTCACTGTTTTCGTCTTGAAAAAGAAATTTAATTGCTAGTTAATCTTGTTAAACGCCAGTAAAATGAACGATACATAGGAAACTGATACTTGATGGCGTAAATGCATGGCGGGAAATATTGCCTCTCTTCCGTATTCTGTAAGAAATTGACTTTAAAGATTTATTGCTATTTTTTAAAAGCATCTAAATTCTAATATTCCTCAATAGAAAAAATTTTATTACTTTTAAT
>BGPR01006093.1:0-10923 GCA_013235015.1 Araneus ventricosus | reverse complement strand
CCTCCAGAGTTTTATTTTTAAAATTTTTATCTCTTTGAATCGTATTTGTTTGACGAGAAGTTTTACTTATTTTATCAATAGCGCAATATTCAATCTCTAAGTCGAAGTACTGCTTTGTAAATTCACTTGTTTTGTTCCAAGAGTGAAAAGAAGAATAATCAATCCAATATTAAATGAAGAATTGCAAGTAAAGGAGCATAGATTTTAAGCAAGGTGGGTCGCAGTTTGAAACAAACTAAACATTTTTAGAAGTGAACATTGAATGTCTTCAATCAGATTTTAAATTGCATTAAACATTTATTTCGGACTTGATATAAATTCATTAAAAACTTAAGGACCAATGAAGAAAATTTGAACAAGGCATAAGTTTAAAATAATATTTTTAAGCTATTGAAATTATTTTTATGATTATCTTTAAAGAGTTCTCTACAGATTCAACAATGAATTCGAGCTGTCAATTTAAAACGTAGGCTATATTTCGCTCAACCATTTAAGCCTAAAGGAATATTTTAAAGCCTATGAAAATCCCTCATCCATATAATTTGATGGTATTTCAGCTCAAATACTTGTCCATTTAAGCCTTTAAAAACTCCAGATTTTACTTGCATGTTATAATTACGAACAGAAAAAAGATTTTCTGAAAAAAATAAATCACTCAATTATAAGAAAATTGAATTAAGTATTATAGTGAAGCCGAATAACCTAACTGTCTTATAATAAAAAGAAGAATCTCTTAGAAAAAAACAAAACCACCCTAAAAAATTAAAACATAATACTTTCTTTTCACGTTTTTCTGTATTTCCTAACAAAACAACAGATGGTAATTCAGTAACGAAATTAATCTGATACAAAACCAATGAACACCTTAACACGACCCCTTCTTTTTCGCCTTCTGTCTAAAAGGGCCTCAAGTATACTGAAGAATTCTACCTCAGTTTTTATTTGTCGAGGGAATAACTGTTCATAATTACCGGGAAGTCCGATCCAAAGTTTAATTACCGATTCTGAATCAAGCAATTGAAAAAAAGAAGAGATAAGATAACAAAAACAGAACTTCCTGCTTTCGTGACGTCTCTTGAAAGATGTCGTAAGCATTACGTTTTTAATTCTCCGATTCCTTTATTTTTCGTATTGGATTGTTTTCCTTTTCTTCTTGCACATTGTCTGTTTTGTTGCGGTTTTTTTTCTGTAGATTTATTTTTTTATGTTGCTGGGATGGAGGAAAATCTTTCCTCCAATTTTCTTTGATAAAACAACGTTGTTCCGTTTTCGGCTTAATCTACAAAATTATCTTTTTCTTCTCTTATGTTGAATTAGTTAATTGAAAGAATTGCGTTAAATTGGATTTCCGAATTCCGATTCACAAAGCAAAAGAAATTGAAAAATGAGAAAAAAACTCTTAAGTATCATTGTATACTGAGAAGTAGCGGCTCGTCAGCCGAGAAACGAGCAGTGCTGCAAAAGTTGTGTAGACCTAAGCTGTAGTTAATTTTGTGCTGATTATTTTGGTATATAATGATGATAAACTAAAAATTGATAGTTTTTGAATTATAAGCAAAACACTCAGGAAAAAATTTTATGTTGTTTGTCTTTAACTAAAATTCCAACAAAAATTACTGGTGGGAAACCTCAGATTTGTAATCAGCACGCGGAAAAGCTTAAAGAAGTAAAAAATTACAACTCCTCCAAACCTGGATTTAAAAAAAAACTCTTTAACGAATGAATTACTGATAAAAAGCGAGTAAAAGCGAAATGAGCAAGTCGCGCCAATCGAGAGCTGGGAAAAATGCAGCTCAAATGAATTCCATTTCAGCGGAGAAAGGGTTGCTTTTCTCCCGCTTCGAGTTGCTCATTGCGTTAATTTCGGACCAGCAGGAGGGACAAAGCTCTCTGCAGCTCTGGTCTGACTTTCTCTTAATCCTTGATTGATTCTCCGTATTCCTTTACATTTTTTATTACTTTTTTGCCATTTTCGTTGATCATTGAATTCTCAATCAAAATCTTTTAAAATAATTTCAGGGGGACTGCCGCTCTGCAGCTCTTATGGTCAAACCGCCATTGATACTGGTAAGATCGTAATTATCTTAATATGAAAAACCATTATTTAATTTTGAAACTTTCATTTTAATGCCATGTCATTTCTTATCAATCGATGTTAAAAAACATGGATCCTCTAATTCAACCGTTATAATGTAAGAAAGTGTATATATGATTTCTGACCATAAATTGGATCTTTATAAGATATACGAGTGTTGTTCGGAAGGTAAGTTCCGTTGCTATGAAAAAGAAAATGGAGACAGATGCGGACAAATATACAAATTTAATAACAAATTACAAACATTAAACTACTTTTAGACGTAGTCATCCAGCACATTAAGGATCTGGCATATCGAGAAATAAGAGTTTGTATGCCAGCATTATAGAAGACAGCCGCCTGTGAGATTAGCCAGGATGCTACAGCTTTTTTCGCTTCTTCATCGTCATAAATATTATGGCCTCTTAGGAATCGCTTCAAGTGCAAAAATAGTTGAAAATCGTTTGGCTGCAGGTCAGGACTATACGGCGGACGCTTCCTTTGTAACCCAAACGAAAGTATCGATGAGCTGTTGAGTCACGCGAACATCAATTAAACCCACCTTCTAACCATTCCCTCAATCATAACTCCATTGCCGTACACGTCACAGATTTGTCTATGGATTTCGCATGATCGCATATTCAATGCATTCAAAAGGCGCATTGCAGAACGAATTTCACAGTCGTCGGGACCATCAATAGTCTTAAAATAATTAGCGCAAGATTTACACGTGTTAGCGCTTCACCATACGAACTTTTCTTTTTTCCCGCTTTCTTAAGTCATTGCTGACGCGATACCACATAGGTATATTAGCGCCATCTCTCGGGTGAAGAAAATATTATATTCCAGATCTTACTTTCCTAATACACCACGTATGTATTGATGCCAAATTATGCATTTCATGACATAACCAGATTGCAATTTCTTCTTTGGAATAAAATTTAAATTTTGTAATGAAAATAATTAAGTTATTGAATTCACAGAACGTCATAGCCACAAGATAATTTTGCCTGTAAGACCTGAATAATTTTAAACCTAAGTTCGAGTTAAAATTAACAAATAAGCGAGTTTCAAACTTTGGCCCCCTGCCGGAATTTCTGAAGGGGCGACAAAATCAGATGCGCGTAAAACGATTTTGAAACTACGAAGAGCATCGGAACTATCTAAATAATTGTGTACATAAAAATTTAATGTTATTAATTCATATTTTTCACCTTTAGTAAGTTAATTACCGATATGTGAAGGAAAAACTGGAAAACTGGAAATCGGACCCTGAATTTCTTAACCTGTTTGCGGAGATCGAGGGCGTTAAACGACGAATTTCGTTAATAATAAAATCTTTTTTCCATGAATTAATTATGTTCATTTTGAGTTTATGGGTCCGATGTAATTTGCAAAGTAAGGGTGTCACGTTACAAGTTCGCCAACCATAATAACTTCTTCAACTGCGGAGAAATAGGTAAAGCATTGCAATAGGCCACACAGTGCATCCTTAGAACGCCTTGGTATATGAGGAAGGCCAAGATAAACCTCTTGCAAGAATGGTAAAAATGGTTGCTTCTAATACACTCTCAAGGCAGAAAATTTACAATATGATAAATCTATAATTGCTTAATTTTTTTAAATAAATAAAGGGAAAAGTTAGAATAATAAATATAAAATTTCAATCGCAGGCAATCATGACCCATATACGATTACAGAGAAAACACTTATGCCAAGCATTTCTAAAGTGAGAATTTCTGAATGAAAGCGAATATTATAAATATTAACTTACATTTTGAATTGCAGATGGAAGGAATATAAGGAGGAAATATGCGTTTGAACTTCATTTAAATAAATGAGACTAACACTTTCAAATTCATTTCGATTCATGCTGAACCTGCATTTTCGCTCTTGTTACGGTATCCGACTATTATTAACCCGAGGGAACGCGCGCCTCATTAGCGAATGTTAAGACTCTCGGATGTCATAGAATGACCCCAAACTGAAATTCAACCCTACGCTTTTGAAAACATTATACTTTTAGTTGGGAAAGTAATTGATAATGAATGTAAAATGATAATGCTTTTGACTTTTAGACATTAAGAATATAGTGCTTAGCACAAACAAAATCTACGCAGTATTATCCACTAGTAAAGCCCGGATTTCTAGAGAGTCCGTTTTTCGTGCATCTCTTTCACGTGAAAAGTTTTGGTGCACATTTCTCGATAAATATATCTGTGCACTCTACCATTAATCCTACAATTTACAATGTTATCGACCATGAATAACTCACAACTCTTCACAGGGCTTTCACATCTTTTTCTGGCCATTTTGTTACAGGTAAGCGCGAAACAATATTATAACAACGAGAACGAATATCCTTCCTTAATTTTGTTTTTCTCCACTTTACACCATCTTTTGATGGAAACAATTCCGTGTTTTTCACTTCCTCATTTCCGGAATCTCCGTCCTCTTCCAATTTCGTATCATGTTCGCTGAAACTTTCATGATCTGAAAAATGCTCTGATTCTTCATCAGTTTAGACTTCGGCAAGAAGTTCACGCTAACGCTCCATTGCTTTTTCGCATGAAGTCGGCATTATGAGCAGCAGGTAAATACTTCGATTCAGAAAGGACAGCAACGAACTTACGTTATCACCCGCGTGAAATAACTGGTCTATGGAACAAACGGAAGGACGCGCGGGGTCATTCCAAAACCCCAGTCATTGACGAAACGCGTATTAGTAGACGGAAATACTTTCAAAATACTCAGAAAAGGCAGAGGGGAGTGACTAACTCAACTACTAATATTAAAGGAGTGAACGGGTTGCGATGTTTCTAGGAATAGGAGTTTCCCAAGGGCTTGGGGTCATAAAATGTACCCCGCGAGTCCTCCCGTGTTAAAAGGCGATTTTCGAAGGAAAATTCAATTTTTTTTATGATCTAAAAATAAAGCCACTCCTTTCAAGATTCTAAAACAGTCTTTCTTTTTATTCTTATTCCTTGAATATTTTATTCCTTGATATTTATTCGAACTAATTGTCATTGTTGTGTTATATTTTTTAAATGCGTTTTCTTGAAAAACGAAAATTTCACTAAAATTGGTCCACATGAAACGTGATATCTCCAAAACAATTCATTAAAATTCGTTGGAATTTGGTATGCATGTGTCAAACATATTTGAGTGTGTGATGGACCTCAGATTTTATAATAGCTTTATTTAGTCATGTTTTGCAGTCACTTTCAGTTTGACACATAGGATAATTTTGGCAAAAAATCAATGAAGCCAGCTTTCAATGTTCATAAAATATTTATTTATTAAAATAAATTTTATATTGTGGTCTATTACTTTCAGGATAGTTTGAGAAGTACGCATGCAAAATTAAAACTATTTACGTTCCATATTTTATTAAATTATGCTGTTTTCCTTAATATTGAAATTTTTATTAAAATTCTTGAAAAAAAATTATTATTTTCAAAATGTAATGATTATATAGGAATTTTTATTCCTAATAGTGACTATTTAAGCCTATTTTTGTTATTTAGCTCTGTAAACCTTTTCTGTGCATGCTTTTTAAAAAATGTTTCTCCGAACATAGTCGGGTACGTTACAAGTACAATTCCGAATGATAATTTTCCTAAAGTAGTCGCTGAGGATTATTTTGTCAAGAGAATAAAAACGAATGCAGATTAAGTAGATTGAGAAACAAAACGTTTGTTTCCCTAACAAAAGATCCGCAAAACAACTAAACTTTTATCTCTTACATTTCAAATAACAGATGAAATAGAAATTTATAAGTTAAAGACTTAAATCTAAGGAAATTAATGCTGCCCCTGTTTCCGTCTATCCTTTTTCGTTCTACTTTTTTTAATGAATAATTGCCTAATAAAGCCTTATTTATGGAACATTAAAAATGTTGGAAACTACACACTGCTTTCTTCACTAATTTGTTCACACTTTTTACAGTTTCCATATTTTCTGCACAACTGGATTTTTCTCTTTGCATTTTCCACCAAAGATTTTAATGAATACTTTGGACATTTTACATCTTTTCATTGTTTTTCCTCTCATTTCTATTTTGATGAAAAAAGGAAATAAATAGTTGAAATTTCGAAGTGATCATTTCTTATAAAATTTAAATCATGTGCAATAGGAAAGAAAAACATTCGAGTAGCCAAAGGAACAGAAGTAAAGATACTTAAAAATGAAATTATATTTTAAATTTTGGATTTTTTTCCCATTCACGGAAAGTAATAATTACCTGAAAAAAATTAAATTTCTTAGTTCATTTCCTTTATTAAATGAACCGTTGAGTGAACTGACCAAAAAAAATTTAAAAAAATGAAATTAAAAACAGCAATCGAAAATAAAATGAAATCATAAAAATAAAAGAAGACGACAATACAGCGTTTTTCAGCAGCAAACAAAAAAAGAGATACCCTAACAGAAATATTCAAATTATTTTCCATTGCTATCTGCTTTCGAAGAATCCTCCATTCTTACAAATAATTTTTAAAACACCATGCCATCCAAACAATGCTTTTGCAGAAAATTTAATGAAAAAAGGTTTGTAGAAGTCTTTCTAAACGATATTCAGAAACAATTTGGGACCTGCCGCAGGACTTTTCTTTTCTGATGGTTAGCAGCATCGCTCTTTGGGAATCACATGTCACATTGCTGAAGCTTAACAAGACATTCCGTTCTGGACTTGTTGGCTGTTTGCGGTGACCATTAATTCCGAGGAATGTAATGCTCAGCCAATGACAGCACGAGGAATATACGCCCTGACAAATGAGAAGAGAATATGCCTGTCAGTAAGTTTTCCATTCACCAATTTCGATCCTCTTCTATTTAGTGCTCATTTCTTCCGTCTGTGAGGGTATTTGTTGTTTCGGATACATAGACTGATCATGTCATTCCTTAATTTCTAGTGGATGTGATGTGGTTTTATTCAGTAACCTTTCTGGGGGAATGTAAACTTTTCATTTTATGCTGAAGAATTCCTGATGTCTGTTGACTTGTAGTGGGTTCATCGGTTATTTTTGATAAATAGTAAATGTTTGATGAAAACAAATGATGGATATGAGAGGGGCTTAATAAATGTAAATTAGGATCTTACTTACCCAACCATTTTTCAAAATGCTTTCGCAATGGTTCTTGTGGTCTTTTCGGCCCTTAATTTTAAGAACTTCCTACTTCTTCTGCGACTGAGAGGAACATGAACAACTGAAAAACTTTACGCATCCTGTTTTTAAAATTTTTACGATGTTTAATAAATCATCTCATTGAAAGCGACCAAAAAATCTCTGTTAAATAAAAATAACTATTATTGGTAAAAAACCGTTTTATTATATTTAGAATACGAGTTTTTCATTATTTTTTCTCGTACATGGAATAAAAACTACTGGATTAAATCTCTAAAGTGTAAAATTCATGAAAAATGCGGCTCATTACCGCACAATTGTTACGAAGAAGTAAGATTATGTTTTTATACGAAAATAATTGATAGATGATTCATAACTGACTTTTTACAAGAGAATATACAGGATGTCTGCCCACTCTACACGCAGCCAAATAGCTAATTTCTAAATAGTTAAAGATAGGCATATACTTCCAATTGGATAATGCTTGAAATGACGTCATAAGTGATATTTTATATTGTTTTATTTAGTAAGTGTACGAATCAAAAAATTATAAAGTTAATTTTTATACAGCTCTTCGATTCTATTATCCATATTTAGTAAAATATTTTTAACATATTTACATTTTAAACAGAAAAGTCCTACACTTCTGCGACTAAAACTGATCGAGTTATGCAGCTTTTAATTTCATAATTTTAAACCAATCAGCGGCAGCGTCGAGGAAGTTCTGCGCTTTGATTGGAGAATCTTCCTCGCGGCGGCCATTACAATGGTTTAAAATCACATAAAGCAGCGATATTGAAATCTTTATAACTCGGTAGGTTTAGGTCGAAAAAAGTGGAGTTTTCGCTTTTTTTGCTTTAAATCTTAGTGTGTCTAAAACAGTTACGATTTATAAAATTTAACAAATATTAAATAAAATATTAATAGACATTAAAATTAATTAAAACACTTTTGCATTATACAGAAAGGCGCATATGCAGCTACTTTTAATAAAATACAAAAAACAAATAATAGAAAAACAAAAATTAAAAAATATAAAAGAAATAGAGGAAGTAAAAAAATAATAATATTGATAACAATACACCTTAATGCGCTCTCAACGCAGCAGCATCAAATGATTTCGTCATCAAAATTTTCTTAAAATATGGTATTAAATTACAAAAATTCTTTAATAATTAAATTAATTAAAACACATAAAATAAAAAATAGTTATAAGAAAAAATAGAAAGTAAGAAATATATTCAAAATGAAAGAAAATTGGAAAAGAACCAGAATAGCGAACTCTTTGGAGATCACACGCCATTGTAGTTCTAAAATGGACAAATTTTCTGTAGAATGGAATGCCCATTAGTCAGAATTTATTCCTTTCTGTGACCCGAATTTGTCCAACAACTGAAATACAGCATAAAAGGAAAAAAGAAAAAACTTAACAAATTCCCTTGAAACAAAACCTATTCCTCTATTTCTTTTATATTTTTTAATTTTTGTTTTTCTATTATTAGTGTGTCAAGAATACTTTAATAGTTTGACTAATACGATCGAGGACTGTATAAAAATTTAGACTTTCTAAATTTTTCAGCAATACTTTTATCTGCTCAAAAACCATAAAACAAAATTGTTTACGTCATTAAAAGCATTTTTGTAAGCGGAAATATATGCTTCTCTCTAACTGTTTGGAAGTCAGCTATTGGGCCACGTTTAGAGTGAACACGCCTTATGTTTCAATCTCTCTTCCACCTGTCTATTAAGAAGTGGATATGCCCTCAGTAGGTTTTCCGATCTCCACTTCCGATAAGTTTCTTTTTAATGGTGCTTTTACCACCTGAATGAGAAATTGTTGTTTTGTATATACAGAGTGGAGTTTTCAAAGATTACTTTCGTCTCTCAAATGATATGATATGTTTTAAGTTTTTGTTGCGGTCAGTTTGATCATTTTCAGAAAGCAAAATCGTCCATTTGTCGAAAAAAAGCAGTGGTAGAAAAGAAAAAGAGTTGGGTCGACAGAAATTAAAGTCGTTTTATAAAATGTAATTTATGAGCTATTCTTTTTTACAACGCTTCTCTTTATGGAAATTTGAAAGATTTTTCTGTGAATAATAGGAGTTTAAAAAATTAGCATTCTTAACTGCTGTATTAGATTAGTTAATTTTTCACTTGCTAAATGAATTCATTAATACCTGCAAAGGAAGTCAAATAAGATATTTATAAAAATAAATTCACAGAAATACGATTAAAACTCCGTTTCCGCATTTGTTTTAAGAATTAAAAATTATTTTAGTGCAGTTGGTAATATTGCCAAGTTACTATAACGTCAAGTGAGTTTGTTCCTATATATTTAATTATTTATAATAATTTGTTCTTATTAGGTAATTTTTTTAAAAGTCTCGCAATCTTATTAAATCCATTATGTATTAAGACAGAAATAAGCATGCAAATAACCGAAAAAACGTCTAAAGTTTTATATTAAATTTTTATACTTATTGTGATAAAATAGTTTAATAAATCTATTTAATTGCAATGCAAGAAGGGCCACATTATGAAAAATAACTTTTCAATACAACAACATAAGCTTACTAAGAAATCCTTTTTTTAAAAAAGTAGATAGTGCTTCTTAAGAGATTTTTTCACACGAATGAAATTTATTTTCCTTTGGTAACTGGAATTCGAAAATCCAATTCAATCCAAGTCTTTCAATTAACTAATTCGATATAAGAAAGAAGGAAAATAATTGTTTAGATTAAGACCGGAACGGAACAACATCGCTTTAACACGAAAAATTTAACTGCCTTCGCATCCGCACAAAAATATTAAGTTGCCAAATAAAACGAGAATAAAAAGAAAGCGGCGTACGATCAAAAGAAAAATAAACCAATGCGACAAATAAGAAAAAGGAACAGAATAAAATAGAACGTGATGTTTAAGATATCCCTCAACATTTCGCTCGTTTCTTTCGCCAGAAACGGGGAGTTATCTTTTTTTAATATTTGTTATTATTTTCTTTCTTGCTTTGCTAACAGTTTTATTCAGCATCGGTAATTAACCTGTCGATTCGATTTCCAGTAGTTATATACAGTTATTCCCTTGACAAATAAAAACTGAATTAATATTCTTCCATATACCTGAGGCACATTTCGCGAAAGGTGTGGGAAAAAAAGAAGTGGGTCATCTTAAGGTGTTCATTGGAGTCGTATCAGATTAATTTATTTATTGAATTAACATTTCTAGTTTCCAGTCTCTTGTTCCTGGAATAAGTCGAGAAAAACCTTTAAAATCCTACTTTTTTATGAACGACGTTGGTTTTTCCTAATAGCTTATTATTATTCTGGCATTTTTTCTGCTGCCACGTAGTAGCTAATTCCACATGCTTACGATCTACGTTTATTTATTTCTAAAAATAATATTTTTGTCTTTTGAAGTTCAAATAGGCAAATGAGAATAATGATGTCTTTAGACACATATTTTTTATGCGAAAAGCACTGTAAGATTACAGCTCTAAAATGAATTATTTCAAAAGCAGTGCTTAACACCGTCTCTATCATTAACAAATAAGTATTTTTTTATGAAGTTGGTATGATATAAAATATAGATTTCTATAAAAATTGTAGTGTTTCTATAATCCCCATGTTTTATATCCCAATAATACTATTGTTATATTCATTCTGTTAGACAAAGGAACGGTTCATGTAATTTTAATCTATAAATTTGTACTTATGGTCGCTTTTT
>BGPR01006092.1:58400-80045 GCA_013235015.1 Araneus ventricosus | reverse complement strand
CCAAAATATGATCCAAGATCTGTTCTTCATTGCAATCCTTAATTGTCTCGCGGCCAAAATATGATCCAAGATCTGTTCTTCATTGCAATCCTTAATTGTTTAGTCAATGTTTTTGCGAAGCTTGAGGAGGTTAGAGTGTGAAGGGAGGCATCCTCTCTCACACTCTCTCTCGGCGGGGTCAGCAACACACTTCCATAACACTATTTCTAACTATTTCCCTTTATATGCCGGTAAACCAGTAGAGTTACGTCAAAAATACACTGCGGTAAGAAAATTTTGCGCACGATGGTGGAGGTAGTCTTCTAATTTCTATAGCACGAATCGTTAGGTAGATTCATTGGAGAACATATAATGTTATATGGAACGGAACCATTAAAACATCCATCGTCTTGCAAGGGAATGATAAATCAGAATCCTTATGCATACGTCGTTTTTAGTGACTTCAAGAAGCATTCATGCCAAATTCGATGAAAAATGAACGACGTGTTTGGTCATAACAAACAAATTTAGAAACAAACAGGCGAAATGCTGAACATCTAGTTTAAACAGGATCCGGATACTCGTCGGTCCATGATCGGGATGGTTAAAGAAGGATTGCATAAAGGCAGAAAACTTCATGGAAAAACAAATTTCTTTATTCTTTGTGAAAATCTTATTTATATCTGCAAATTATACACACGAAAATATATTGAAATAATTAAGTAGGTTTTTTTTTGTTGTTTGGGTAAAAATGAGCGTTTGGGCTCAGTAATATTCTAAAAATGGGTGTGTGCGCTGCAGTGTTAAAACACAGAATTCTGAAGGCTGCTGCTTCGCTAAGAAGCTTGCGCTTTTGGACAGCAACATATCTATTAAAGAGGCATTTCAGCAGCAACCTGTCAGTGCCATCTGCCCATGCGAGAAAATTAACTGACATCCTGAAGGGTTTGCTTCAAATCGTCCATCCCATACTATTGGGGGCGTTCCCGGCATCCTTTGTTCAGATTTCAAGAACAGATGGCACTCCGCATAGCAATCAGTGAAACCTATTTGGCACAACGCGGTTTGATGTTCGCAGGAAAAAATTTCGAGAGTGAGATATTTTGACAGCGTATGAAAGTTAATATAGCGGTAAAGTTTTGATATAATTTGTCTTTTTTAGCAGAAAAAAGAAGTAGAAGTGTTCTATGTGTATGAAGATATTTAAGGGGACATACGACTCTTAAACCTCAAAGAAATGGTGGAAAACTGTCAAATTCGATACATTATATCTCTGAAACAATGCAATTCACAGACTCACTTTTATTCCTAGAAAAATTTATGTTCTTTCTCTTATAGAACACATATTTTAAACCTTTAAATCTGTATGTATTTATTTGAGAGAGAAATAAATATGGGTTTAATATTTGGAGAAAAAAAAAAGAGATAGTCCCTTGCGCGGATGATTAGGGTTGAAATATTTATCTAAACATAATATTTTGAGTATCTAAGTAATCCAAAAAGTCTCTTTAAGAAACCGAACGACAATTTATTAACATCTAAATTTAATTTCTATTTTATATATCAATTTAAAATAGAAATGTCAAAAACAGTTAAAATTTTAACTTTTCTAACCACCCCCAAAAACGTTCTTTGCAGAACTAAGTTCAAAAATGTGGTTCAATTTGTAGAACATAGCAAAATACACATTCGGCAAAAATGTTACGTAAAAATATTCAATAGTTCTTGAGATATCGTGCGCTAAATATCAAAAAACGCATTTTGCGATATAGCGCTTTAAAGGTATGGCCATATTCAATGTTTACGTTGAATAGCCGATACATTTTCTTTCATAACTTTCCTAATTATGGGAATTTTTTTAACACGGATTGTTTTAAATTGTTAAGAAAAGACAGCGAAATAATATATTTCTCTTTCATAAAATCGAAAATTTTTGAGGTTTAATTACAAAAAAAAAAAACACAGAAGAAGTAAACAATATTGATAACGATGTACCTTTTGCGAGCAACGCAGCAGCATCCAGTTATTGCATTAAAAATATTGTCTAAAGTAAACTAACCAATTAAGATACAATCAAACAACAAAAATCATGATTTAATAAAAATTAACCACATTAAGATAAAATAAATAAAATGGAAAAATAGAAGAGAACTCGAAAGGCGTACTTTTTCAAAGTGCCACTCGACATCAGAGTTCTGATATGGATAAATTTTCTGTCTGGAGAAAGATTTAATAGTCAAATAATATTCCCCTCCGTGGCCTGAATTTATCCAATTATTTAAATAAAGGAAAAAATTTTCTTAAATAAGAAAAACTTCATAAAGTCTTTTTTAATAAATCTAATAAAGAGAAAAAGAAAGTAAAATTACCTTCTGCCAAAAATACCAGTAAGAGTGACGCCTGCGGAACGTACCAGAAACAAAGGATATTAAGTTTAGAAGCTAGCAAACCTAGCGTCATCTATTGAAAAAAATTCGAACTAAATTGACATAAATTTAGAAGCTCTTCAATCCTTTTTTAGTTAGATTATTAAATTTAAAGAAATTACTTGGGTAGCCGTTGTTTTTTAAATTATTATTCAAATTATCAAAAACTGAGAGTAAAGTTGAATGGTTATCACAAATATTTTTATTAATTTGAGGATAAATTATGTTTTTTTAAAATTTTAAAGTTGAGATTAGTTTGAAAGTCACAAAGTGTAATAGCTTTGAAATTAAAGTCTTTTCTTATCATAAATGCCAATAGAGACACCTGAATCCAAACTGGTATTCCTTATTGGGGAGGGGGGTTACGAAACGATAGTATTGCAATTCCTGCGACATCTTGATTTGCCATAAATCATGAATCGGATGTGCGTTTATGTCACATGCTTGCATCAATAGCATGTTAAAGTTCAGCTATATATTTCGTCGTTTAGCAAGCGACACCACCTATCTCAATTTTGTGAAATCTCAATGAGTAGCGTTATATTTACTATGTGTTAATTATGACCGGAGGCTTTTCAAAAGGGGTACTTTTTCGTTGATTAGGAAATTAATAATTTGATGTCAAATTGATCAAATGTACGAATGGAATTATTTTATAAATTCATAGTACTGTTAAGTAAACAAAACGCAAAATTTCTTTTGCGATATTTCTTCAATCATTTACAATCTTCTCAAATCCAAAGATTTAAAAAAAAATATATCGATTACATTATATCAACGAAAAAGATATACATTTTTATTTATTCAAAAATCTACATCTAAGTTCTTGGTCATTAAAGGATAATGCAATGTTAAACATTATTCAATAAATTTGAAAATATCACTCTTGTTTACAAAATCTTCTTCTCTGAATTATTTTCTTCAATTGAAAGGAAAGGAATTCATAATTCGCTTTAATTGCAGCTAAAACAAGGATTTAAATAAGGACACTGTCTAACAAATTTTATCCACCCTTTTCTGAAGTCTTATGAAAACCGACAAAATTAGAAGAAGATCGTTTTATATTTATGTATGATGAAAGCACAGACAAATATTTCGAACCTTAAAAAAATGGAGGCGTCCCATGAAGCAAAATTTTTGCTTGATGACAGCAAAACACATCTCGCAAAGCGTGTTGGACGGTCGCATTCTAAAATGATAACGCGCTATTCAAGGAAAAGAAAACACAATGGATTTCGACAACACCAACATTTTCTTGTGAGATGGGTATTTCACAGCATTATATATCGTCTTCTTTCTCCCAAGAACAATCATTTTCCTTACCAAACATCTGCAAAAGTTATCGACTGCTCCTTCCTTGAATGATCCTTGTTTATTTGTCTGCTGCATGGCCTATTAGAATAAATACTCTTTCAACTGTCTGGAATCCAGTGGCGGCGAGTCGGGGGAGGTTGGCATGACATGACATGACATGACGCCACCCCACACCTCTGGTGTCTATACCACAAGGGTTATCGACTGCTCCTTCCTTGAATGATCCTTGTTTATTTGTCTGCTGCAGGGCCTGTTAGAATAAATACTCTTTCAACTGTCTGGAATCCATGGCGGCGAGTCGGGGGAGGTTGGCATGACATGACATGACGCCACCCCACACCTCTGGTGTCTATACCACAAGGGTTATCGACTGCTCCTTCCTTGAATGATCCTTGTTTATTTGTCTGCTGCATGGCCTATTAGAATAAATACTCTTTCAACTGTCTGGAATCCAGTGGCGGCGAGTCGGGAGAGGTTGGCATGACATGACATGACGCCACCCCACACACCTGGTGTCTATACCACAAGGGTTATCGACTGCTCCTTCTTTGAATGATCCTTGTTTATTTGTCTGCTGCATGGCCTATTAGAATAAATACTCTTTCAACTGTCTGGAATCAAGTGGCGGCGAGTCGGAGGAGGGGGATGACATGACATAACGCCACCCCACACCCCTTGTGCCTATAACCATAAGGATTATCGAACCAGCTGGGTGGGTGCAGGATACAACAATTTCCACCAGAGGGCCCTGGGAACCCACGCGAGTGCCATACCCAGAAGAACTTTAAATTCTCCCCTCCCCCTTGGTTTTAACTTATGAAAAAACCAAAACTTAAACTTGAGAAAATACTGAATCAGAACAAATATATGCCTTTTCTGGGTAACGCACTCTTAAAGAGTTTGACATTTACAGACAGAAATGATGAAAAACATTTAAACAACAGAACTTGATTAAATATAAAACATGCAGGAAACACACAAAAAAGTTTGGAAAATATACACAATTAAACACAAATATCAGAAAAAAACTGTTCTGAATTAAAAATGAATAAAGAAAAAAATAATAATAAAAATAAATTTTGACACAAATTGTTTGCACCGTTGGGTATTACGGCAATTGATTAAACTCCTTCCTAAAAATCCTCGTTCTTCCGTGCTCATACCATATGCACGCTGAAAATTTCAGTGGAGCACGAATCTAAGAATGTATAGGTAATTTGTATTCAAGCCGTTCTAATTTTTCTCAGATTCCCCTAGGGTTGTTCATTAGGAGTTTGTCCCTCGTGTTACTGTCTGACGGTTTGTCTGAAACTTGTTTGTACTGCTGGTATTATGGCAGTTGATGAAGCTTGTAAAAATCCACGTTCTTCCGTGTTTATACCATATACACGCTGAAACTTTCAGTGGAGTAATTTGTATTCAAGCAGTTCTAATTTTTCTCGGATTCCCCAAGGGTTGTTCATTAGGAGTTTGTCTCTCTTGTTACTGTCTGACGGTTGCTTGACTGTATGAGACAATTACCTATTAACAAAAAGCACAAACACACAGACGGGTTTGTCCAAACAAGGTACAAAAGCTGAGGGGGCAGTCGCCTCCCCACTTTTGAGGAAAAAATAATTTTATTTCATTTTAGCGGCCTAAAACAAGGAATTATAAATAAAAAAAACCAATAGTGTTCGGAAAACAAGCTAATTTTGTAACTAAATTTTTAGATTTTTGTTATCTACCCCTTATACTCCAGGGTATTTTTAAGTGCCTTGTTGTGTAATATTTTGTTTGAATTAGAGCACAGTGAATTGCATGGTGAACTTGAGAATTCTCTGGAATAGAAATTTCCAGATTGGCGGCGAATAACCTTCGCGAAGTAGAGGCGGAGCCACCCTTGAACTCTAGATAGATCTTGAAGAATCAAGACGCCACCCTCTAATCCTCGCGATTAAAGCGACGTATCCCCCGAACTCTAGAAAGGTCGAGAATAATCCAGAGACACCACCCCTTGCTGCACCTTCCCATTAAGCAAGGCAAAAGACGGAGATTGGACCCCGACGTACATAAAGGGGTAGAGACAAGAAAAGGGAGAGCTGACAATAAAGTAACAAGTTAACAGAAACGAAGTGGTTGGTTTTGGTAGAAACCTTGAAGTGGCCGATTTCTCCTAATGGTTTCATTATCAAGTGACGGTAGCTGCCTGGTAAATTAAAATGATTTTATTGAGACCATATATGGTGAGTGAAGAAAGCAATTAAGTGACTTGGTTCTATTAGCACCTTTGAAACTACAAGTGTATATATTTTATTGAATACTGGACTGGAGATTGCGTAACGCCGCCTGGTGAGCTTGAAATACATTTCATGATATCGAATCTCTAGAGACAATTACAGACTGTTGATTAGAGACTGTTTTGAATTTAATAAACCTATTTGAGTTGAACCTAAATCCAATCATAACAGCCTATAAGTTTTTTGCTCCCCTCCACTTTTCCCATCCAATCTCCGTCACTGCTGGTATCTATAGAACTATATCGGTCAAAAAGGCATTTTCTTCTATTGACTAAATAGGCATCAGTAGAATAAAATGCCAGAGTTCGCTTTTTTCCCTAAACGCTTGTGAAATGACTTCAAACCGTAGTGAAGGTCCAACGGCCTCCAGGAGCCCGCGGGTGGAAAAACATACCTCCTTCTTGTTCAGTTACTCAATTCACAAATTACACAAAGGAATCTCTTCCGATCAGGTGACACTAACTTTTTACGCACAAATACATCCGCGAAACAAGATGGCAAGTAAATAGTCCCGTGCAATTAATTTGATTAAAAATTTAATAAAGTTGAAACACTAAATGAAAAGACATCAAAAGTTAAGACAAATAATATTTAAGTCGATTACTAACTAAATCATTAAGAAAAATTTATATATTTAATAAAACTGTTAAAAATTACCGTTTAAATTTCAAAAGTTGCCAGAGATGCCACAAGATTCGAAAGAAACTCTGGTGGCGAAGAATTAAATAATTAAAAATACTGATAAAACCGAAAAATGATGTAGATGCATTTTTTTAAATCTAACACGTAGTCAGGTATAGACTGTTGAAAGGAAATAGTTTGTAAATTTAATTAACATGAAATATTAATTTAATTCACTTTGTTTCTGTTTTTTTCTCATTTATTTCTCGCAATTAATAATAAGCAAGGAATGTGAGAAAACTTTTTCAGAACAAATTATCGTATTAAATTTCAAAATAACCGCTTGATTTTTTTTCATTAAGGTGAATTGCTTTATATCTGTTGTCTTATTTTTGACAGAAGAAATTTAAGTCATCTAAGTTATTTTTGAAATATTAATTTCGTGAAAGCGCATGCGAGTTATTTTTAATTCAAATTTTATAATGCAGTAAAAACAGTCTATAACCATATTGCAGGGACCTATAAAATGTATTGTTATAGACAGGTTACCATTAAAGACAATTCAAGAATCTGCGCATACTATCTTTATGTTTATTTGCGTTTGCATGTATTAATATACTAATGGAAAACAAAATCATTCAAAGAAAGCAAAAAACTAAGAAAAATACTCTGAGAGAATCAAATTAAACAAAGAAGAAATCCATTCTAATCCACTTCGTCAAGGGCTAAGGACTTGGATTTAAAATATTTCCCAAATGTTTTTTACACTGTTCAGCTTACACAAAAACCGTTGAAGAGAACTTGAGAATGCAATAATACAGCAAAGAAAATATTGCATGAATATTTATTATAATTTCGATTTTTCTTCCCCAGCTTTAAAACAGAAGAAAATTGATCGTTTAAATATTTTGAAATTTAAAAAGATGCATCTTCAATCATTTAAATAATGTACCACTTTTTATGATTATAAAATGAAATATTTTTTTTGTTCCAAAATTTGTGAAATTTAGATTTTGCAGCAATACTGTTGTTAGCCCAACTCAGTTTGCAGGTTTCCGCTTTCCTTGTTTTTTCAAAAATTTTTAAATATTTTCATGCATGCTTTGCAACAATACTTTTCATTGTTGAAATGAAATACAAACTTTTCACTTTTTCGACAAGTCTCTATTCACGTGTTTTTTCCCCGTTGTTAAAAGCTAAGAAATGAAAACTAAACATAAATGTTATTAGATATCAAATGACACGGATAATTACGTTCTTCATGCACTATGACACCATGTAACTCCATTAGGAATGTTTATGAACCCAATAAAAATAACAGTTATAAGAGTACTAAAATAATACCGTTTAGATGTCTATGAAAATTTGAAATTCGGAAATTACTTTGTTCAAGCAACCAGAATATCAAGTTATGAATATGGGGTTAAATTGAATTTAATGATGATCAATATCCCGGGTAGACAAGCTGGTCGCCAAAGACGGATAGTTATAAATAAATGACCAACATATCCCTCTTCTAAAGAACGTAAATTAACTTCATATGCTGATTTTAATATTTGTTGCACAGTTTAAGAAATTAAAATATCTCCTTTCCATTAGGCTTCAATAGAATTTATGTCTCAAATAATTTTGTAATGTTTGGCTACCGTTGGCGATGGTTGATCGGACGCTTGGCGCAACTCCCTGCTAGTCTAGGGTTGCTTTCTCTAAACGAGTCAGTTTGAGTAACGACCTCGAAAAGCGAGGTGAGATATTTAGGCCTAGTTGTGGTCGTTATTTTTGGAATAACTCTGGCGTTTAAGGTGCGACGTACCGCACTGTATCTTTTATGTGTGTTGCTTGTCTTGCGTGTGTAAGTCTGAATAGAATGATTTTCCTAAAATCTGGTGTCTTCATTTCAAAAAGACAGCAACAGGACAAATTTTTTTAATGTTAATGCACTTAAAATGGCACATGCATAACCGGTATCACAAAATTCAATCATTTAGCACTTAATCTTAAAGTTAAAAAAAGGAAGAAAATATTCGAAATGAAAATGCCGACTTCCTCCAAAATCTCTTGTTTGGCATCCGACATCAAGTCTACTTCAAAATGGTTTTCATTTTAATAAAGTGACGAAGCTCCCGGTGCATATCAATGAGTTCTGAAGCACATCGCGAAGGCGAATCGTTTTAAGCAAAATTTCGAAGCTCAGGGATGCTGCTTCAGCTACTGCTAGAAATGCATAATTTATATGCTGCGCTTGGATACCATTTAACTTATTTGCGGAGCAACGCAGAATGAAAGATTGAAATGAATGTCTCTGGAGATATCTATTAAAAAATACTCGTCGGCAAGCTGGAAGGCAAAGGTCATCCTTCAGTCCGGAGATATAAAGAAACTAACATATCGTTATCTAATTCCATAAGGATTAGAGCTGCAAGAATGAAAGAAGGTGGAAGAGACTGCAAATGACGAGAGCTTTCCAACAAGGGGTAACATGCATAGGTTACTTAAGTTTGGGAGGGAGGAAGAGGAAATCAGTTTTCAGCTCTTAACTTCTAAGCAATCGTAGCTATCAAAAAACTTTAAATACAAAAATTGTTTGTTATGATGAGGCAATTCGCCTAATTTGAATTTTCTTTCTATCTTCAATCGTAAGGGAATTATGGGGAAATGAAAATTTCAAATCCCCACCATTTCCAATCCCTTTGAGCTGGATTGCCAATCCACAAACTCGATCGAGATTTTCACTAACCTTACAACATATATAACGTCGTTTAAGATAGAGTCAAAATTACTTCAGCATAGCATGGACAAAATCGTTATATATACATATATATATATAATTTAATATTTAATAATATTTTTATAGTGCTTTATTATAGTGTTATTATAAGCTTAATTTTGAAATAATATCTTGGCTTTAAATGCGGAACTGTCTTTAGGATAACACTCATGTCCTAATAATAATTATAACTGTTGAATTGGTCTGTTATAAGTTATATACTTTCTAATCTTGAAAGCTTTTGGGATTTATTCCCTTATTTTTTCCCCCAACAATTGGCTTTCGCAGAGGGTTGGCGTGAGAAATCTAGATTAATACGACATATCAGTTCCCAAGGCTGTTAAGCATTTTATTGATGGAATTCCATTTCTAGGTTGCCTTTTCTCATAGTGTAATAGTCGTTAATCAAACTGTTTTTTGTATTTCATTTGTATGATTATTGATAAGGTAATTTGATTTTAATTTTAATTTCCAGATTAATATCTGTATATATTTAAAACATAACGCATGTTTTGATTAATTGAAATATTTGACTATATATATATATACATTTCCTCGTGCTTCTCACATACCTGTTTGCTTATTCCTGGATGTGGTAAGCCTTTTTCGCTTTTATTTTATCTTTTTTTGAATACTACTATTTTATTTTATTTTATTCTATGTCTTTTGTATTCGGATTTTTTGCTTTCGATTTTTTTAAATCATCTTCAATCTATTAGTCTTTTATTCCAGAATTTTTCCATTTTTAATTGTCTTGTGCTTTTTGAAGGGATGGCGAAATATTTTAACGGGTTTCGTATGTCGTTAGCAGAAAAAAGCACCTATTAATATCATAAGCGAGCTTCCATTCCAGATGAGCGGCTCGCTATGATATTTTTCAATTTATTATAATTTTTGTCTATTTTTTGACATTGTGTCTTGGTTGTTTTTAATTTTTGTGTTTTGTTTCTTGTTTGTTTAACTTTTTAACGTTTTAACGAAGGGTGTTTTTGCGTTCTAGGGTCATGGTCGGTGAAGATCTCCAGAAATTTTCCGGAAGTCGAGTTTTGAAAACCATTGCAATAGGTAGACTTCCTATAAGGAATCTACCCTATAAAAGAGAGACTAAATTGCATGTTTTATTCTGATTAGGAGAGATTTTCATCCATCAAATGTTTCTTAATTTCTAGTTTAAAAAATCTCTTTTATTATTATTATTAGCATTATTTCGTGTTTATATCGCTAAGATGATTCATGTTAAGGGGACATACGACTCTTAAACCTCTTAAAAATGGTGGAAAACTGTCACATTCGATACATTATATCTCTGAAACAATGCAATTCACAAACTAACTTTCTTTCTAGAAAAAATAGCTGTTCTTTCTTTTATAGTACACACATTTTCAAACCTTCATATTGGTATATATTTATTTGAGAGAGTAATAAATATGGGCATAATTTTTGGAGAAAAAATGAGATAGTCACCTTGCGCGCATGTTAACGGATAAAATATTGGTCTAAACACAATATTTTGGGTATATAAGTAATCCAAACAGTCTGTTTAAGAAACTGAACCACAATTCATTAACATTTAAACTTAATTTCTATTTTATATACCAATTTAAAATAAAATGTTAAAAATAGTCAACATTTCAACTTTTCTTACACCCCCCAAAACACTCCTTTGGAGAAATATGTACAAAAATGTGGTTCAAATTGATGAACATAGCAAAATACGTATTCGGTAAATATTTTATTAAAATATATTCGATAGTTCTGAGATATTGTGCGCGCAATAGAAAAAAAACTCATTTTGAGATATAGCTCTTTAAAGATATGGCCATATTCAATGTTTACTTTGAAGAGCTGATACATTTTCCTTCATAATTTTCATAATTATGGGAATTTTTTTTATCTCGGATTGTTTTTAAATTGTTCAAAAAGGACAGGGAAATAATATATATTTTTCCATAAAATCATAAAATTTTGTGGTTTAACAGTTAAGAAGCAAATCCTGTATAAAAAGGGATGTGAAACACGAATGAATTCAGGCTGTTAATCCCACTTCTTTATTCTGAGATAAGGAAATGGAAAATTGTAGATGCTGATACTTTCTTGCTGTTTATTACATGTAGGAGTAAAATAAAAAAAGGACAAAGTAGCTCAATATACGTAATATTAGTTAAGATATTCATCGTATTTAATCATAACATAAAAGGTGAAAACATGCATGTCAAAATTGGATAAAAATATCACAGTTGTAGTGAAAGAATTGATAATAACAATTATACACCCGATAAAAAAAATTGTGTAACCAAAAACAGACCAGTATATGGTCTATATAATAAAGCAAGCTGGTATATTCGGCTTTGCTCGGGATCAAAATCCTTTCCAAATGGATTTTACCTTAGTAGTGACACAATATCAATTATGTATAAAATATGATTCCATTGTTGCAGTCCTTAAGTAAGGGACAAGCCGATTTATTAACTATTTTTTATTTATTATGGGAGAGTGGCGGAATATACGTACATCTAGTATGAAAGTTTCAAGTCAAAAGAGAACAGAAAATCCCTGCGTTCTTTCAGATAGGGATAGCAGATAGACACGTGATCAAAGTGTAGGAAATATTAGCTATTTTTAGTAAATTACGTAAGTGTTTTAGGGAAAAGTATGGCGCCAAGAGGACGCGTCATGGTTTTCTGTGGGCGCGTGAAAGCGATTAAAATATTCTTTTAGTAATAAATATGCCAAAACGTGGGATTTAATGTACCTCCAGCGCGGGAAATAAAACGAAACTGGAGTTTAAGAAAAGTGATTTTGGAATACATTAATATTGTACTAAGATTTTAGAATATGTAATATTAGAATTTAAAGTAACATTAAGTGAGATTATTACATATATATTCATATTTATCCCTTGAAAGTTATATTTCACTTCTTTTTGAGCAAAAAATACGGTGAAAAGATATTTACCTTTATTTTAAACTAAAAGGAGAATATTAATTATCCAACATAATTTTTACATTTCTTATCTTCTGAAAAATTACAGACGGTACCAGAAGATTTTTAAAAATCGCCGGAAGTTTCCTTAAGTTATTAATAATTTTAGAGGATCATACAAAATTTAAATGATCTATGAGAATAGTATAATCGGTAGGCAAATAAATACACTGATTCGAAACATCAATAATATTTTCATTTAATAGGATTAGCACAAGTAAAGATAAAATAATCTTTTCTGTGTATGAAGCATAGTGTTTAAATAATAAAAGTTAAATATCGTGACATCTTCACTGAAATCTTCATTTTGCTTCACAGTTTTGGTGAGCAAAATTTAAAGAAAATTTATTCATTTGTTTGGGTTTCTTTAGTTTACAAATTATTTACGAGTCTTCACTTTTTCCATCCATTTCCCTTCCCCATCATTGCTACGGCAACAACAGAAACTCTTTCATATCTTGGATTTTATTGCCATTATCCGGACTACAATGCTCTTCTCTTTAGTGTTTTTGTCACAGACCGGAAAAAACCGCATAGTATTCTATCTTTTTCTCCTTAGGCCCTCTCCCTCCAGTAGGAAGTGGGATCAACAATCTTGAAGGATTTTACATACTCATTATGATCATTAAAAATTGTAAAATTAAATGAAACATCGCAGAACGAGAGGAATTAACATCATGCAAACATATCTAAACAGATCTATGCTACGAAATAAAAGTTAAATAAAATTTCTACCTTTCTGTTAACATTCAGACAAAATTTTTATCATAAAAATCACAATGGTAAAAATACCGGAATGATGGATTTGATGAAACGATCAATGGTTTGAATTTAATTACAATAGCAGAAAGCATTGTTACGAATTGCGTATAAAATAAATTTGAAATGTTTATTAAATTAAGGAAAGGAACGCATAACATTTAAATTGAAATCATTAAAAAGTTAATTTTCAACTCTTCATGGTAATCTACGTGCAATATATATTTCTGAAATTATTGGCGAAAAACTGAGATAAAAGTCGACTTGGCTTAATTTTCGTTATTTAATTAAATATCTTAGGAAGTAATTTATTTGAAAGCTTGAAAAAGTAGAATTAATCTAGGAAAGGACTCCAGAATGACATGTGCAAATTTCATTTCAAGACTATTTACCGTTTAGGAGGAATTCTTGCGACATATAGACCGTTAGGACATCTTTTCTTCCCTCCCTTTGTCCTCTTCCGACGATAGGAATCGGACTATGTAACCTTGAAGGCTTAGCACACACTCATTCGGATTATTTAAAAATTTGTGAAAATTAAACAAAACATTGAGAGAATAATTCACTAACGTCATTAGATCAGTGTAAAAACGTATTAAAAGCTATAAATGCTACGACATCCGCAAACCAGAAGTGAAAAGTCTACTTTCTTGTTTATGCTCAAACAAAACATTATTTTCTTATATAAACTTTAACACTGGCAGAAGTCCGCTCGCGAAACAGTAAATTGGCTTGAATTTATATCTATAAGAACAAAAAGTATTGTTAGAAATTGCGTTAAGAATATATTTTTAAACGTTAATAACAATCAGAGGAAACACTCTATCGCAATGGAATTAGTATCATTAAAAAGATAATTATCCGCTCTTTAAGAAGGCGTAAAAATAATTGTTGTGTCATAAATATTTCAGAAGTTATGGGCAAAAACCGTCTAAGCATTAGGCTTAACAGCGGCTAATTTTCGATATTTAATTAAATTTCTTAAGAACGAATTAACTCTGAAAGTTGACAGTATGACCTAGAAATGTGCTCCAGAATGTAGTGTACAAATTTCTTGTCGCTACCGTTCACCGTTTAGGAGGAGTTCTTGTGACCGACAGATACATGTATTTTCTGTTTTATATTATAGATGTGCAAATCAATATTCAAACGGTATAGAATTCACGATAAAACATTCTACATAAATGTATTTATTCCTTCATACAGAAAATACATGATTCCCTTAATTATTCTCACATAATATTCAGCATTAAGGTAACAGTTAAAAAAACTGTTATCAGGGTTTTTCGTTCCACGAGTTCTTTCTTCTTTGATTCATTGCTGAAGAAAGACAAACAAAATAACAGCAAAAAATCAAATTTAAGTTTAACTCGCAATGTATAAAACATACGATTTCGAATACTTCATGAAAACTCTTTTTTCATTTTTTTTAACTCTGTCTTTTTTTTCCAGCTACCAACTTTTTTGCTAGCCAAACATTTCCTTCTTCCACAGCAAAGCATCGAACGCGAAGATGGACATAAAAAAATTCTAGTACTTGACTTGTAAAGCTTTTGGGGAAGAACTCGAAGTATTGCTTTGGCTTCGGGCATATCTACTGGACCAAGGCCTCGGTTTTTCATACGAGCATCTTCTCTCTCTTTGGAGACCCTTTTTTAAACCAGCGGGAGTGGCCTCTCCGAAACTTTCTCGTATACTTTTCAAACATTTGTCAATTCCCTTCCCCCTGCGTTGATAAAAAGTTCGAACCAACTGTAACCCAGAATGCAATTGCTATCAGAAGGTTTTTCATTATTATAGAGTGATAGTAAATATTGAGGTGAAGAATCATATTCAAAAAGATACGTATGTATTAAAACTTCGCAATATTTATTTTTTTATCAAACTCTAGCAATGCAAGTTCCGCGTGCGGAGAAGAAAACAGGAGAATAGCTTGCGCATGCGCAGAGATAGCTTCCAATACGCAAGTAAAACGAAACGCCCTAAATGTTTGCTGCCTTACATAATCTCGCCGCCAGAATTGGTTTTTGGCAAACTGCCAAGTTTTCGGAGTATCCTTTCTTTGCACAGGCATTTAAGCATGCGCATGGAGTTGAACAAGTATGCTATTATACAGACCGACAGACAGTTAGCCCATTGACGGATTTGGCCCAAAATTTTATACGTACCTACATTCATGAAGATAAAACAGTGTATTAAATTTTATCCATCTAGCTGTTCAAGTTTTTGAGTTATAGCGTTCGCATGACTTCGGACATACAGATAGACAGACTTCCCGTTGACGGAATTTGTCCAAAATTTGATGGAAACCTACAAATTGTGTGTAAAGACCACATACCAAATTTCATCCCTTTATCTCTAATAGTTTCTGAGTTATCGTGTTCACAGACACACACACAGGCACACACACAGACAGACATGATTCCAAAATTGTGTTTTTCGGACTCAGGGAGGTCTAAAACTTGGAGATCCGTCAAAATCTCGAGTTCGAATTTTTTGACGATTACAATATTTTCTCTTTGTATACTTCGTATACGAGAAAGCAAAAATAAAACGGTAACGATATGTGGTTTATGAACAATATTTGTAGGACACTAATTGCAAAGAGATGATCTGATAGTTTGTGATAGTGATAAAATTCCCTATGTTACAGATTTTTAAGACATTACCGAAAGTATCTTGTGTAATGAGGGAGAAACTAGTGCTTCAAGGAATGTAATACAGTAAAAAAATAATCGATAGCTTAAAAGAAACAAGCATTATGTGTTGCACCTGTTTTCCATGAATTCTGGGTTAGATAAATACAGAAAAAATATTATTTCCTTAGTTGGCAAACATTGAAACTGCTGTCTTTTTATAAGCTTTCATTCAACTTGAATGTCTTGTCCACAAATATTGAGATCGATTTCTTACCCACTTCCAATCGAGCTACAGCTTTGAAATTTAGCACAATGGTGGGTTTCCGGAGACAATACAATATTATGCAAAAAAATTTGCAATCTACGCCTATTTTAAACTTAACAAAATGATATTAAAAGTTTAACCCATATTTGGGCGATAAAGTTTGGAAGGTGGTAACCTCACGTTACGTAGGATTGTAACAACAACACTAGACTACACACAATAGAAAGGGGCACGGCCTAGTGAATCATCTCCATTTCGGAGCGGTTTAATGGTCAAAGGCAAATCGGGGAAGTGAGTCTTGTTTCGTCTCTCTGTCTGTGTCGCACTTTTTTCAAATTCGTAATATGTAATATTCGTAACGAATATTTAATATGAATTTTATATTGGAGAATTCGGTAATTGAATTTGGTTTACTATGCTTAACATGTCGTGTGTATTCGTATCAGCCGTCACTAAAAAGTAGAAAATGAAATAAATAAAAAAATTAAGGTATAAGCTTTTATTCATACGAAAAAAATGAACGTAAAAGTTGAAAATAATTTTTCTGATTACAATAAAATGCATGGTTGGAATAAAAGAGTGGGAGCCTTTACCTTATAGGAATATTCCATTTGCTTAAGGAAATATACACAAAATGTAAGGTGCTATATACGGCGCTCACGCTATTATTCGAACCATGTATTTAATTGTAATCAGAAAAATTATTTTCAACTTTTGCGTTCATTTTTTCGCATGAATAAAAGCCTATACCTTATTTATTTTATTATCTTGTCAAATTGTTGTTGTCATCTTACAGCCAGTTTTGGGCGTAGGGATCGAACAGAAAATTGGGCATGTAAGACCCAATTATACCGGAAATCTTCATGCTTGTTTTAGGTAGATTCCTTAAAGAAGTCTACCCATTGCTATCGTTCTCTTGAACGACTAAGGGAATATTCATGTACAACTTTTCCGATCATTGTCCCTGTCCCTAGAATACTAAATTACTCCTCGCTTAAAAGTTTATACATACATCAATAAATTCAATTTATCCGTGCTTTTAAAATAAATTTTTTTTCACTTAGTTTAATATTTAAAAATAAAACCAGTTCTAATTAAACTAAAGCACTCCTATTTTAATTCATGAAACGCATGAGTCGCACTAACCTTTTTTTCCCCACACCTCTAAAAATCTATTAGCTGTAACTTTAACTGCCTTAGATCGATTTTCCCTATCATTCAACATCGAGAAACTGATTTAAAATGCTGTCATAAATTCAGGAATTCTCCCGTTTCGAAAGCACTTTTTTTCTTTTCACGATTTCCGATGTTTTGGATCCCTCTAACACACCTTCATAAAATTCTTCAATAATCTTTTATTTATATTTTTATAAATGTGTCAAGGTAATAATAAACTGATTTTTGGATTTCAGGAAAAACGGTGTATGTATGTATCCTATAAATTTGATGTATGCTTATGCTAATAAGAAATATTTAACACCATTAAATTAATAGTCTTTTAGATTTATTTTTGATGTGATCATATATATTGAAATTCACAAGGATATTAGTATTTCCCTTCATAGGTAGATGGCGCCCCTTGATTAAGAATAAGATTGCATCATATACTCATTTTTATTTTTATGTACATCTCCAATTTAATATTTATTATTAAAAAGTTTAAATTTATAGTCAATTTTTTAATGATGTTTATTATAGTATTAATAGCCTAATTTAGAAATAATATTTTCACTTTAAATGCGGAACTGTCTTTACGATAACGCTCAAGTCATAACAATATTAAGACTATTGAAATAGTATGCTTTAAGTTATATACTTTCTTGTTTCTAATCTTGAAATATTTTGGAGATTTATTCCTCTATTTTTTGTTTTTCCAACAATTGGCTTTCGCAGAAGGTTGGCGCCACAAATCTAGATTAATGCGACAAATATCGGTTCCCAAGACCGATTGGCATTTGATTGTTGGGATTCCAATTCTGGGTTATGTCTTTCATAGTAGTAATAGTATATAATCAATCTATCTTTTGTATTTCATTTCTATGATTATTGATAAGGTAACTTTATTTTAATTTTAATTTTTAGATTAGCATATGTATATATTGAAAATGTAACACATGTTTTGTTTATTTGAAATATTTAACTATATATATATATATATATATATAAGGGATTAAAATATTTGTAACAATTCAGAATAAAGAAAAACAAATTGAACTTTTCAAATACAATCTTAATTCCAATAAAATTCCCATTTCTCTTTTTTTACCTTTATTCTACAACGTTCTGTAGAAAAAAACCCTGCCTATATTTGACTTTATTCTATTTGCATCTGATCTAGTTTCAGTTAGTCTCATTTTGGTTTATTTGTCTTTTGTTTACTTATTTACTGATACTCGTAGAAAAGGTCTCTAAGACTCTTCACTTCTCACTCCTAGTAAAATACTTTCCGAAACTTGTGACGTTAAAAGTTAACTGTCAACCACTTCAACCGTTGTCACGTCAGCACTTTTGAACGATTGTTCGTGCAGCGTGTTTCTGCATTTGGATCTATTGTCTCTTCATTTGTGGATTTTTGGGTGAGTTTTGACACCTTTTTTTTGTTTTTGTTTTGCTTTGTTGGTTTCGGGGTTGGGTTTAATATGTTTTGTTTCTAATGGACTTGGGTTTTTATTTTATTTTTATTTTTTTCAATTGGACTTGGGCTTTTTGCTTTGTTTCAAACTTTGGTTTTTGTTCGGTGTTCCGGGGAAACAAACTCTTTTTGGCTTTATTGCTAGAGTTTTGTGCTCAGAAAACACCGAATTTTATGTTTACGCTCGTTCGGGATTTCCCTTGCTGATGACGCGTCCCGGACGTTGGCGTTTTGTTCCTTTTTATTGTTATGGTTTTTCTTTTACAACGTGTTTTTAATGTTTTCTTTTATTAATATATATATATATATATATATATATATATATATACGAACGATAGACGAATATTCTCTCTGTCATAATAAACAACTCTTATACTATAAGTTTTTCTATAGCTGCAATCCCTTAAAAGTTTGGGGTTGAAAAATTAAAACTCCTAACTTCGTTTGATTTTTAACCTGAGTATAGACGAGCTTCTAAATCGGAAACACTCATGCTATCTTTTTAATCCACATAGCTCAACCGTAAGGGATGAAATTTTCTTTTTCTTATATTTAAGGGCAATAGGAATCTACTTGAGCTTGCCGACAGGAAATTTATTTTGTCAGTAATGTTTGATGACTCTGTAGCTGTATAAGATATAAACTTCGCTATACCGCTATGTTCCACGTTTCTATGGTTACAATTAATGAACAGATGATATTTAAAGATTTTAAGGAATCTATTATGGTTTTCTTTCAGTTTTTTAATTCATTGAAACTGTGTAATTCACAATCAGTCTCAGTTTTCCGTCAATTGAATCGAAGTTTATTTCATTCTTCATAGGATGGATTATTTAGGGGAAGGTGGTGTACCTTGGACATAAGTGTACCTTGAACCTATGCCGATTTTAACGCCATCTGTATAGATGTATAGAAAATGTTATATGTATTTTGTACACTTGCCACCAGAGGTCCCAGTGTACCTGAACTTATTTGTCAAGGTGCTCATTTGAATGAATGAATCCTGAAAAAGGAAATTGACCCATCAAAAGTAATTTTTTTCCTGTTGAATTTTGTGTTAATAGTTCCTAAACATACATAAATTACTTTATAGTAAAATGCCTAACTTATAAAGCACAGTTTTAGCTATAATAACATGTGTTAGAAATTATGTTAACTCTAACCTCAATTTAGTAGTCAGCCATTTTCCATGAAATGGCCAAGTGGTGTACCTCGGACCATGCCCAAGTGGTGTTCCTTGGTGCATGACCGCTACATGGTTTACCACTTATGTTGTGGAAAAATGTGATGTAATGTGGAAGTTACCACATCCCGTGTTGACTGGAGAATCTGAAAGGCAGCTTCGGAAATTAACATTTGGAATTGACTTGTCTAATTACAATGTTGGTTAAGCCTACTCATAGGAACGAAACTGTTGCTGTAATAATTTTATATTCGGTCTAATCTAAGACCTCATTAAGTAAAAGTGCTCATTAACATTTTTCTGTAGCTAAAATACCAACAAATGTTTATGTTCAAACTATTCGGTTAGATTTTTTAAATCTAGAAAAAGCTGGTCCAAGGTACACTACCCATGGTGTACCTTGGTCCTATTTGAACTTTTTTTAAATTGTAAATAATGCACTGAAATACTTTTTTTTAAAAATCTACAAAAAATATATGTTGTGTATAAAGGCCTGAAATATGAAAGAAAAATTGTTTTGTTACCTTTCTTTTAGTAATTATCCAATTAAAAATTAAAAAGTAAAAATGGGACCTAGGTACACCACCTTCCCTTATATATCGGGAAAACTTTTATCAGTATGTTTTGAAACAGAAATTATTTGCTTTATTTTAATTGAATTTGTTGCAGCAATGATAAAATTTCCAGTAATGAATTTGTCATAAGGTAAAGATAAAAATTTAAGTTAACTTAAGTAAGTTTATAGTTTTAACTAATAAAAAACAAAATAGAATGCATTCAAGTTCTGACCCATTAAAGGAACCGGAGTCTTAAAGTACAAAGTAAAAATTTAACTATTATTCCAAACAGGAAATAAATTGCTCTTGACGTTAGCAACAACAATATATGAATGCACAATAGATTCCAAATTTGGATTGGCACGAGTTAATCTACGTTTATCGCATAAGCATGAAAATGAACTCAAATTAAAAAATATTATTAAATTCTTTGGACAATGTACCATTTTATAGTAAATAGTTAAAATTAACATTTCTAAAGTAATGGAAATTACCAATTGAATTTTAACATTCTGTATCTTAGAATAATGAGATGAATATTCTTAAGAAATGTACAAAGGACTAATTTTATTCCTACTAAAAGAATTCCCGTGGACTAATTCCTCTTTTATGGAATTCTTTATTCTTCGAAACTTTAATTGATCATTTAAATAAAAAGTATGGGTGAAAGTAAAGATAGCTCCACACTCTTGAAGGAATTCAGTTCGGTTGAAATGAATTACCTAATTGTTTACAAATCGTTTTCCTATGCAACGATTAGGCCTCGAACTTTGTCTCACGAGGCGTAATAAATAAGCCAAAGAAAGTGGCAACAAGGGAAAAGGCAAACTAGCATAATTAAATGATGATGATGCTTTCGGTTGAGACGGCAACACTTTAAGTGGTGCGCACTTAATAGAAAAACATTCCACCGAAGTTGGTCATATTCCAAATAAGAATTTTTTAATTCAGCTGTTCGTATAAAGAATAAACGTTCTCACCAAAGAGATTTGTTTTTCTTAGTGTCCACTATAGAGTAGCTAAATCTTTGAATAATAATTGCCATCCTTCCACAAGAGTATATTTATATGGACCAGACTGCATTTTTGGAATTTTAAATTCGAAATATTCTTGACATGATTATGGAAATAAAACAAATTTTAAAAATAAACACAGAATATTAAATGTTTTCATGCATATTGGTGAATCCTTAATTGCAGATATTCGAAAATTATAATTAATTCTGTTGAAGGTGAATGGTAA
>BGPR01006092.1:25352-41109 GCA_013235015.1 Araneus ventricosus | reverse complement strand
GTCTGATCAGATTTTTAATATAGTAGATACCGGATTGTTGATGATGTTTTCATGTTGCTAAAGGTGCATCGTGTTAAAGACTTTCTTTTCTGGAATCAGCGTTCTCTCCACATGCGTCGTGGTTTGAAGAATCCAGTTTACTAAATGGACTCTAAACCATGACGGTTTACCTCAAAAAAGCAATCGGCATTTCTCAGATTTATGAAAAGAAATCATAGAACAAATGGAATACTCTTTCACATTTATACACGCTGAAAGTACAGAGAATATTTCAGCGCATAAAGCAGATGGAGGTCAGTAATACTTAGTTATTCATTTGGGAGAGCAAATCATTCTCGCAAACATTACGTCGAGCAGTCATACTTACAATCACTACAAAACCGATTTATGAAAATGGAAGGAAATTTAGTTCCCCACAATGAGTTTGGGAATTTGATCGCGGAAGCGTGCATTGCCGATTCATCTGATCTCTCTTCTAAGGTGGTCATTTTCCATAACAAATAGCAGCGAGGGGCTATTCCCTGTCATTTCTAGGAGGATATGCCTTTGTTTTTTTTAGATGTGCATCGGAAATTGTATTGTCTTAAAGCATGGCAATTTTAGAAACCTCGGCCAGTAAGAGTTCTTTTGCCGCCAAAATCAGTATCGCTGGAATAAAACGTAGCATTGTTCACCCTTTCATTCCATTTTCAGGATGTTTAATCGGATCGGATCAGACAGACTCAGCGGATCAAATGGATCGGTTAACTGGTGTTTACTCGGTTCGGATCCGAGTACGTTACGGTATTATGTATTATTCTGCATTATTACGTGATTATTTTCTGTTTACCTACTGTTCATTTCATTACTATTTGGTGTTTATTGTGGTGGTGTTGTTGACGGTGGTTGTGGCTACCTTGTTACAGACGTTGTGGTGCCATTCTGATGATTACGTTGTTGAATACATTGTTGTTGATTGTGATACGGACGTTGTTCCATTTATTTACTGACCGGTACGGCGGTGATTACGTTGCTGTTGCCCTCTTACGCGTTGGGTGAACGTTGCCGTTTGTTGTTGGCGTGACGTTTGTGACTATTGACTACGTACGTTCTTACGTTTGTTTGTATTTGGTGCGATACCTACTTCTGTTGTGTGCCGCGGTGACCTGACTGTACGTTCTGTTGCGATTTGTTGCAGGCCTGTTGGGCCGGATGGTTATTTGCGACATTGTTGGTGTTCTGCGTTTGTTTATTTATTACGGCGACGGTTCCGGTGAACAGGCGACAGCCGCATTTGCCAGCCAGCCAGTATTCGGTATTTGGCTGCCGCCCTATTCTTCGACGGTTCTTGGGTTGTTGGTATTACCGGTGCGGAATTATTACCGTTGGTTATACCGCTTGCTGGTTGTTATCTGCCGTTTACTACCGGTGTTGATTCGTGATTATTGCATTGTTCGTATTTGCCGGTTTGTTGGTGATACATTACATGCCGTTGTTGATTTGCTGGTTGTTTGTTGCGGATTTTCATTACCGTTCTACACCACGTTACCGGTTGCGTTTGATTTTGGACCGTTGTTCAATGCGGTTGACATTCTAATGCTATTTTTGGTATGCACTGAATACCTACACTACTGTATTGCGGTACAGGTTGTGCCTACATTATACATACATACATACATACATACATACATACATACATACGCATACATGCATACACACACATACACGCATGCATGCATGCATGCATACATACATACATACATACATACATACATACATACATACATACAGTCGAATTTTAATAGTGTAGATTGTTGATGATGTATCATGTTGCTAAAGTCATCATTATTGTTACAATTCCTTTAATAAATCAACGTTTATTTCCATATCCGTCGTAGTTTAGAATTCCGTTTAGCTAAATGGAACTCTAAACTATGACGTTTATCTACAAAAGCAATCTTTGCATTTCTCAAGATTTATGAAAAGAAATGCAAACAGAAATGGAATACTCTTTCACATTTATGCACGCTGAAAGTGCAAAGAAATATTTCGAGCCGTAACGCGAATGGAGGAGTCCAGTAATACTCAGTATTCATTTGAGGAGAGCAAAACTCATCTCGCAAAATGTGTCGGCAGTCATACACAATCACTACGAAAGCCGATTTATGAAAATGGAAGGAAATTTAGTTCCCACAATGTTGGAATTTGATCGCGGAAAGCGTGCATTGCCCGATTCGTCCGATCTCTTCTAAAGGTGGTCATTTTCCATAACAAATAGCAGCGAGGGCTATTCCCTGTCATTTCCTAGGATGATATGCCTTTGTTTTTTAGATGTGCTTCCGGAAATTACATTGTTCTAAAGCATGGCAATTTTGGAAGCATCTCGGCCAGTAAGAGTTCTTTTTTGCCGCCAAAATCAGTATCGCTGGAATAAAACGTAGCATTGTTCACCCGTTTCATTCTTTTTATTTATAAATGTTTATAGGTCGATGAAGATTACTTCAACAACGGGCAGCTTTGCTTAGATGATTCTTTACTTCTTTTTCTGGGTTTGTAGTTTTTTCGCGTAATAATGGTATAAAATGGGGACTATTCTAAATCGGAGGAAATTTAATATTCCATGATAAAATTAATAAAAGTTTTTCTTGGGTTTACCAGTGATATAGTTGGTTAAAGCATATTCTCAACCTGAATCCCAGGAAAACGGTATGTGCTATATCCTCTGACTTCTCTTAACAATGATTATTTAAACGTCGAAAACTCATGTGAGATTTCGCTCGTCTGCTAGATGCGGTCAGACTGACTGTTTGTGGTTCTGAAGGTTCTGCTCCAAGCGAGAAATGTACAGGGTGCCCACTAAAATCCCTTACCACCCTTATAACTACCATCGAATGTCTGCAGCTATCTTCATAAGAGTGGTGTCTATGTGTGGTAAAGTGACTATTCGTTACTGGATTAAACCACTTACAGCGCCACCTGGCGGAAAACGGTGGAGTTAGAGTTATTATCTCTAAAACCGTACGAGATAGAGGAAAGAAGTGAATTATAAAGTTGTACAGCATCATCGATTTAGCGCAAAAAGACACCTTGTGGACGTAAATTCTTAGGACAGAACGCTTAAAACACGTACACACTAAATCCATGATGCTCTACAACTTTGCAATTCACTGTTTTCCTCTATCTCGTACCGTTTTAGAGATAACAACGCTAACTCCACCGTTTTCCACCAGGTGGAGCTGTAAGTGGTTTCATCCAGTAGAGCATAGTCACTTTACCATGCCTAGACACCACTCTTATGAAGATAGCTGCAGCCATTCGTTAGTTAAAAGGATTGTAAGGGACTTTAGTGGGCTCCCTGTATGTACAAAATTTCCCCCTGAAAAGTCCTTCATGTAGTCACCTATCCTCATAAATTCAACTAAGGCATACTTTTAACTCAAGTGATACCTAGTTGCTCCGAGGTCGTTTTGAACCGTAGACAAAAATAAACTTGTCTACCTGTTACTACCTATACTTAGAGCCCCCATGAGGTTGCCTAGAAACCGAATTTTTTCATACAAATTTTTGGTTTTATTTTGGTACAACCTCAAATTTCAATGATATTATAACGAGTCTCGTTCTTCGCTTTGTCTTTGAATTGTTTGGTAACAATTTTCGACCTTCACTCTAAAACTTAACCAAAAACATCACAAATGTCCAATCACCACTTTTTCCTCATTTGTACGAACTGGCGTCAGGATATGCAAAGTCTTATCATTTCAATTACTTTGAAACCACATCCATGATGAGATTTGACTTCAAATAACAGCCAACGTCATTCAAACTTAAAAGGAAGTTTGATTCTAAATATCTTTCAGGAAACAACTGGAAATGATGGGAACCCTTTCCGGTTCCCATCATTTTTCAATCTTGTTTGAAAATCACAAATTTTAACAAAATACACATTCAAAAATTGAAAAAATGCTAAACTTATTCAGCTAAAGAACCAGAATCCTAGACCAGTCATGCTCCTAAATCCATAAATTCTAATCCCAGAATTCCATCCTTTCTTATTTCTATCTCCATAAGAATTCCATAGAGATTTTGTTTAACATTTTACCACGAGAAAGAATTTATGTGCATCTAAGGTAAGAACTATTTATTACTTCAGTATTTCTCCTATTTCATTTCATCCTAATAGTACAATAATCTGAACAATAAATGCCTACTCCATATTTTGCTGATGTAAATGAATAAAGGGATACATCAGCGTTCAAGAAATATTTTATGACCATCGATCCAAAATGAGTAATTTCGAAAATTGAATTTTTTAGACGTAACTGATTCTGAAAAGGATTATGAAATATTTTCAATACTTTAATCAAATATCATATTTCGGTCAAGAAACTTGAATCTTAGCTCAGTCAAGTTATTTACTTTCTTATTTTTTTCATTTTCATAAGCAACCCATATAAATTCCCTATAGAATTTTAGCACGAGGAAGAATTTATGTACGACTAAGGTATGCTTTAATAGGAGGGTAAGTCATTAACTAAGTTACAAAAGATAAGAAACAAATAATTTACCATGATAATCACTTGGAAATAATTTTATTTTTCAACATAATCTCCACCAATGTTGATGCACTTATCCCATCGTTTTATCAGCGCCCAATTCCAGCTGCATAAAATTGTTTGTGTTGCTGTCTCATCCACAGAAGGACTTCGTGTTGAACATCGTCTCCATCTGCAAAGTGTTTGCCTCCAAGATGTTGTTTCAGTGGACAAACAGATATGCTGTAAGATGGATGCTGTAACACTGACCAACCAAACTTATCCCCAAGCGATTTTAATCTGTTTAATCCACTAAAGCAACATCTTGGAGGCAAACACTTTGCAGATGATCACGACGTTCAACACAAAGTCCTACTGTGGATGAGACAGCAACCCAAAGAATTTTATGCAGCTGGAATTGGGGTGATGATAAAACGATGGGATAAGTGCATCAACATTGGTGGAGATTATGGTGAAAAATAAAATTGTTTCCAAGTGATTATCATGGTAAATTATTCTTTTCTTGTCTTTTGTGACTTACTTAATGACTTACCCTCTTCAGATGACGGATAATGCGGGCTATACCCAACAATCCACCTTAAAATTCTTAGGGTTGCTGTCTCATCCACAATAGACCTTAGCGTTGAACGCCGTCATCATCTGCAAAGTGTTTGCCTCCAAGATATTGTTTTAATGGACCAAACAGATGAAAATCGCTTGGGGCTATGTCTGGTTGTTTAGTGCTACAGCAACCAGACTTAGCCCCAAGCAATTTTCATCTGACGACGCCGATGACGATGAGTTGATGACGATGTTCAGCACGAAGTCCTACTGTGGATGAGACAGCAACCCAAACAATTTTATGCTGCTGGAATTGGGGTGATGATAAAACGTTGGGATAAGTGCATCAACATTGGTGGATTATGGTGAAAAATAAAATTGTTTCCAAGTGATTATCATGGTAAATTATTTTTTCTTATCTTTTGTGATTTACTTAATGACTTACCCTCTTAAGATGGCGTATAATGCGGACGATACCCAACCATCCACCTTAAAATTCTCTGGGTTGCTGTCTCATCCACAATAGAACTTAGCGTTGAACGTCGTCATCATCTGCAAAGTGTTTGCCTCCAAGATGTTGTTTCAGTGGACCAAAGAGATGAAAGTCGCTTGGGGCTAAGTCTGGTTGGTTAGTGCTACAGCAACCAGACTTAGCCCCAAGCAATTTTCATCTGACGACGCCGATGACGATGTTCAGCACGAAGTCCTACTGTTGATGAGACAGCAACCCAAATAATTATATGCAGCTGGAATTGGGGGGGGCTGATAACACGATGGGATAAGTGCATCAACATTGGTGGAGATTACGTTTAAAAATAAAATTGTTTCCAAGTGATTATCATGGTAAATTATTTTTTTCTTATCTTTTGTGGCTTACTTAATGACTTACCCTCGTATTTCTAAGATTTCATTTCATCCTAATAGTACAATATTCTGCTCAATTCAAGTATTTTGCTATTTTTCATGAATAAAGATATTCAATAGCAAAGAAAGGAACCTTTTCACAGTTATCGATCCAAAATAAGTTCTAACCGAAATTCCCTCTTTTAGGCGGAACTGATTTTGAAAGGGATTGCGGTATCCTTTTGTTCATATTTCTGTTCCTGAAGATTTAATTTGGATAGAGATGCAGATGGATTTCCTCGAGAAGGCGGCTTATAGGCTCATTTCTAACTCACTTCTGAGATATCTATTTAGTTCGTTATAGATTTATATCGTCTCAAAGGATCAGAAACAAAACCGATTTATGGAGAAGAAAAGAATTTAGAGATTACTATGTAAGGAGAAAATAGCATTCATAATACGAAAGAAGTAATAAATGGAATTGCTCCTTTTTGACGCGAAAACGTCTTTCCGCTCGTTACAGTGATAGTCGGTCGAACTTTCTTGTGTGACAAAATACCGCAAGATTTGAATCGCTAGTAACAACGAGACTAATAGTGCAAAAAGAATGGTTTACCCCACAACGGACAGATCATATATGTAAGAGTCGGTAGCGTAGTATTTGTTTTGCCTGTGACGTCATCGTACCAGTGTAGGCGCATGCGCGTGATTGTTATGAATTAGCTTCATGTAAGGTTATTAATAAATGTAACTCGTTTAGCTAGGTGGTTGATACTGCTGTCATTTTAAAGAGCTTGAGGTCTATTACTAGGACCCAAAGTGACACAATAAAAATATTTATCAGAATATAACTAAAAATCGGTATTCAATTGAAAATTTAAAAGTCCGCATTTGTTTTATTATAATATGCAGAGTTTTCTTTCTAATTGTACGAAACTTGCAGAATGCTTGGCAATATGTCAAAGAACATTGTATTAAAATTTGAATACAAAAATTCGAATATTACGGGAAATATAAGCATTAGTAAATAATGTTTTACTGCGCATACGCGAAATGTAGTTTTATAAACTGTCAACAGATGGCGCCATCAAAAGCTACTCCAAATAAAACATAAGAAAGGCGCAGTTCGGGTCGGCGACGTAAATTTTTCGTTAAAACGTCGGGATAAATTCATAAAACAAGTGTTTCGTATTAATATGTAATTAAATTGTCGATCTCTTTAATACAATATTTACACAGAGAAGTAAAATGGTTACAGAATAGATAAATCACAAGTTTATCGCATGTAGGATATTGGCATCTCGATCTTCTCATACATACTTACATAATATGGCTCGCTTTGTGTTTTCCTTAGTGGTATCGAAAGAAAACTGAGTATGCTTTTTGGATCTTTTCCCGAATTTGGTTGAAATCGGGTAACATGTGTCCAAAATTTGATTTAGTTCTACAATTTTGCAGTTAATACCACACACCGAATTTCATTCATGTGGCTTGTGTCGCATTTTAGTTATTGGATTCACATGCAAATGAGCGGATATAACGAGAAACTTCTCGTAGCCGGAATTCTTCCAAGAAACCTTCAAGGAAATTGAAACACGTGATTTAACTCTCTGAACCCGGCTAGAGTGAGAATTCAAAAACTGAAGTACATTTTCGTTCACGAAAACAGAATGAAATCCTTCCTTTCTTTACAGAAATTCCAGGAGGACGACGCCCAAGTTTGGCCGATCAATTGTCAACAAAGAAAGGAACCACTTTTCTCCCATAAAATTAACTCAGGTGCCCGAAACCGCCTGAGATCGGCCTTTGTCGAATATGGCTGTTTGAGGCGGAATGGGGCGGTTTGAGGCGGAATAGGGCGCATAGGGCGGTTTGAGGCGGAATAGGGATCTTAGGGCTAAGAATAAAGGAAGACCTAGAGTATTTGTCAAAAAATAACACCCGTATGACCTGGCGCCCTATCTCACCATCATTTCTCCTAAACGAAAACAGTTTGTCCATAAATAAATGCAAGGTAAAATAAGAGAAAACAATATTCAAAAAATCCTCTATTATTTTTTTCTGATACTTTAAATGAAACTTCTGAGTTTATTAAATATGCCCAATGCCCCTTTTCTTTCAGAACTGTCCAGAAGTAAAGAATCTTTGTGTTTGGGAACTTCGTCAACCAACCATGTGTTCAGCCAGACATAATTTCAAGAATATTTTTTTTTAGTATCAAGACAGTCTTAAGTGCAGAGATTCGTCAAAATCCCGAAGTCGAATTTTTAGACAATTACAATTATTTTTTTGAATATTTCTTAATTGAGAAAGCAAAAAACAAGAGTTTTGGTAGCTTTATATAGTGAAGCAATCTGCGCAGTAAAAATCCTATATACATTCTTAGCATTTATACCAATTGAACTTTCGAGCGAAATACTCCCAACAATCCTTCCGATACTTCAATGAAAGCAAAAGCAGTCTTCGCCCTATCTAGTTTTATTTCTGGGAAACTATGTTTTTAGAGATCGGAAAAAGCTTTACGAATCAAACTGCTGGCTTTGTTTGTTGAGGTATAAAATAAAGAAGTACCGTTTTCTTCTTCAGAATCTAACGCATCGTAGTTTGTTTATGGAACGTCAGAATAAGTAGAGAGTGATTTTATAAAATCTCCATGCCGTTATCCTAGACTATCGCCCATGGCACTCGCTTAAGAAGGCTGGATTATCTTCAAGTGTTCTGTCATCCGCCAAATTCAGAAAAGAAAAAAGAAATAAAAATGGTGCAAAAAATCGTTTACGAGAACTCAGTGTATGATAGAACATTTAGTAGAATTCTGCGTGATTATATATTTCAAATATTAACGAGGCGGTTTTAATTATTTAGGGAAGTGAAGGGGGAAATATATTGTTGTTGAAAGTATTTGTAAACAATAAATTAATTTTGTTATTATTGTGAAAATAATCGAAATTTTAAAATAATTCTTATTGACTTTCAAATGTGATAATGTTACATAAACTTTAATACAGTCTTAAATAAATTATTTCATGCATCTTGCTTTGTTTGTGCAATTTTATTCTGAGCATTGTCTTTTTCTTTCTTGTAAACAATGTCTGTGTACCATGAATGATTTTCAAATGTCAATTATTATCAATTGTGATTACAGAATGATGTCTAAACAACAGCATTCTGTATTCACAATTGATAAAACGCTTCAAACTCTTAACTATTTGCCTATCTCAGTTTTTCGGACATGAAGTATACAACGAGAAATTGATAGTCAAACAATTGAACTGACAGATTTTGATGAAATTTTCCACTTTTCAGACTTTTCCGAGCTCGAAACCTTGAATTGTCTCTTATCTATCTGTTTGTCTTGTAATGTCGTAGCCCAGTGTTATCGGGGTCTGATCGAAGATCCCAGTAACACTGGGAAGTCACAGAATTCCAGCATTTTAAAATTTAATAAGAATCTTGAATAAATTGGTATTTTACAATGTTATGTACAAGTAGTATATACAATTTCCAGAGCGAAGATAAACAAGTCCCGGATATAGATCTCGAGAGTCACTAACAAGCATAACTTGACTTCGTCGAAGTTACTAACGATGACTATACTCGGAGATACAACTTTATCGTAGGGTTCATAGAACTGTGAGAGTTCAGCAGTTCTATAGTAATTCAGGGCGAGTTATGGAAATCTCCGAGGATCGGTATATGACATCAAGGTAGTAAGAACGCTCGATAGAATTACAGCAATCCACCACAGGGATGCTTCTGGTCAGGTTTGACTAATTAGTACTCAGGATGATTAGGAAAGATACCGAGGGTCGGTAAATGACATCGAGGTGTTAATGGACTGTCGATAAAATTGCAATAGTCCACCAAAGGGACTAGTCCAGCCAAGAGTTTGGCTAACACGGGGTCAAAAATACGCCCGTTTCGTCTAAGTTTGCGGATCTCGAAATCAACACTCTCTGCGTGTTTACATTTCAACTCTCTCTCCCCTTCTCCAGTTTTCCTCCCTTCTTAAACACCTTACCTTCAGAGGCCAGGGGAGTGGCTGATGAATTATTTCTCGGTGATTCGTCCTCCAGCTGGACAAATCACCCAACCGCAATCATGTGCCTTCCTCCATGGTGTTGATTGGAAGTGGACAATTCTTGGCCGGAGATCTTTGTCGGCTACACGCGGGTGGCCTACTCAAAACGGTACCGCACCCCTGGACCCTTCTAGGCTTGCGCAATGCCGGGCAGTTTTATTAGCCATTTCGTTCCTCTTGCGTTTCTCAGGGGACTTCGCTGTGTGGTCTTCTCTGCCGTGGGAAAGAGGTAGGGGAGACGTCACAGTCTCCGTATGTACACAATGACACAAAAAAGCAAATAGCTAGATGTATGAAATTTAAAAAATTGGTTTATTACCAAAATTGTAGTACCTACATGTATTTGAGCCAAATTCGAGAAACATTAGAATACTTCCCCAAATGCATACTTGATATATTCTTCACTATCTTATGAAGTTACACAAGGAAGCAATGTGTTATAGTGAAGGACAGAAAAACACTCCTGGGTTTTCGGTTTTAATATTCGTTCTGCATTAGTTGGGTAAAGTTATGTTAGTAAAGTTAAAAAAATAAATTTACACTGATAGATTTTATATCTCCTAGAGACATTTGAACATTAATTGGGTGTTTAAAATAGTTTTTCAATGAAAGAGAAAAAGTTCAACCCTTGTATCCGGTAAAGGACTGCTAATAAACTACAATCAAGCAGCTATAAAGGGTATTGTAACAAAATTGTCTTGTCGGTGTACGTGAATGCATCCCAATAAGCAGGATTTAAAAAATAAATCTCTTTATTTTTCAAATATTCTAGGAAAAGAAACGTAGCACAAGTAATAAAACAGCACTTGTAAAAATTCACAACAGAGATTACCAATAAATTTCAACACAGTGGTCAAAGGTTTCGTATTAGCTCACCAGCTTACTTGCTAATCAAAATCCAACTAACTCCTCTTGGCTTGAGAGCTTGCTTTTACACTTTTCAACAGGAAGTGAAGTCATTACGTAGGAAGGGACGTAATCTCCAGAAAGTTCATGAAGCCAGTAGAAATAGGTTGACAGTTCAAGTCTTTCTAGAGAATTCCTTTTGTCGCCAAAGTTGCCAACATTTTCGGCAAGTCGCCAAAATGTTAGCCAAATCTGTCTGCAAGGTCGCCAAATTTGTCGCCAAGATTAGCAACTCAGGGGAATAACTTTATAGATTTGTAACAGTATATAACACAGAAATAACGCCACCCCATGCTCCCGATGCCAATAACCACAAGAGTTATAATGTATATATCAATCACACAGACTATATAAATGAGAGTGAAACATATAAATTGTTTTCAAGAAGTGTAAATTTTCCAAGATTAATCCAACCTAGTCAATTTTTATCGTGGACAGTTTCCGTGTCCACTAGGGTAATGCCACTCGCCAAAAAAGTCTGTAGCCCGTGACGCATTGAGAGAACCGGTTAGACAGGTTTTCGGTCATTGTTGGCGGCTCATTCAAAGTCAGGTAACCCCGAATGCCAGCTCCACTTTTGATTATTTTATCGTCTTTTTCTCAGCTGCTAACATATCGTGTCTTTTTGGTGTTTGTTTGCACGCTTCTGTGTTTTTCTCTTCTTGTGACCGTGGTTATTTGTTACTCCTCTTGTTTGAATTTCACAGCTATTTCATACTTAAATCCAAACTCAAGCTCACAGATATGGTTTTTACAGAAACAACGTTACTGTATATTTTCCTCGGAACGGTTTTAAAGGGGAGATGAAAAACGAAGAGAAAAGTATGGGAAAGGAAATGGCCGTTGAGACGCAAACAAAAAGGCTGCAGCATCTATCCCAGATAGCAAAGAAAGTTTGTCTAAAAGGTTTTGGAAACCTTGTCGTCGGCAGGGGTAAAGGGTTGTCACAAAGGTTTCCATAACAAGGGTTCAACCTTTCGGGGAGGTAGCGGAAAGGTTTGCTAGTCAACAAGAAACAAGGTTTTCTGTAAGGTTTTTTAGTAAGATTTCCACAAGCTTTTATTACAAGCTTGTTTCAGACTTTCCTCAAGCTTGTTTCAGGCCTTTCAAAAGGTTGTTAAGAGCCCTCCTTCGGCGGACAAAATAGAACCTCCCTCCGAAGCCGCACTCATACAGAAGGTCCAATCCCCCTTTTTTTCACCCCCTCTTCAAAACCGTACTCCTACAGAGGGGTACAACCCCAGACAGCAAAGAAAGCTTGCCTAAAAGGTTTTGGAAACCTTGTCGTCGGCAAGGGTACAGGGTTGTCATAAAGTTTTCCATGACAAGGGTTGAACCTTTCGGCAACGTAGCGGAAAGGTTCGCTAGTCAACAAGAAACAAGGTTTTCTGTAAGGTTTTTTTGTAAGATTTCCCCTAACTTTTATTATAAGCTTGTTTCAGGCTTTCCTTAAGTTTGTTTCGGGCCTTTCAAAAGGTTGTTAAGAGCCCTCTTTCGGAGGACAAAATAGAAACCCCCCTCCGAAGCCGTGCTCCTACAGAGAGGTCCAACACTTTTTTAGCCCCCTTCTTCTGACGTCATCTTAGTCCAACTTAGAATTATCTTGAATGTCAGTTAATTAGACCAATTAAGAATCTGAATTAATCAAGATTTAATTAGTAATTTCAATTAATTTTATTAATCTAATTTTTAATTGAACTTACTTATACGATTTCTTTGTGGATTGTGACAAAACTACAAATTCCTCCTAGCCGGGGATCGAACCCGCGCTCTTAGAGTTGGAAGGCAAACGCAGTAACCACTATACTGGATGGGGCTACAAACGATGGGACAGGTGGTTCATAAAAAGCTTTCCTACGTCAATTTTGCTGATGTGGTTTCCGAAACGGTTTGCGCTGAAATGCTTTCGCGGACTTGTCGTTCAAACCTTGTCAGTGAGGTAATTCGTAAAAAGCTTTCCTATGTAAACCTTGCGGCAATGGTTTCCGAAACGGTTTGCGCGGAAATGCTTTCACGGACAGTCTATGGAAAGTGAAATGGCAACCTTTCCGCAACCTGCTTTGCTATCTGGGACACCTTTTTTCATCCCCCTTCTTCTGACGTCATCTTAGAGTTCTCTGGAATGTCAATTAATTAGATAAATTAGGAATCCTAATTAATCAAAGCTTAGTTATTAATTTCAATTAATTTGAGTAATCTACTTTTTAATAGAATTTACTTGTACGATTTTGTTTTAGATTGTGGCAAAACTTCAAATTCCTCCGAGCCGGAGATGGAACTCGCGTTCATAGAGTTGGGAGGCAAGCGCTCTACCACTATACCGGACGGGGCTACAAACAAAGGAACAGGTGGTTCATAAAAAGCTCTCCTACGTCAAATTTGCGGGGATGGTTTCCGAAACGATTTACGCTTAAATGCTTTCGCGGACAGCCCATGGAAAGTGAAATGGCAACTTTTCCGCAACCTTCTTTGCTATATGGGATGTGAATGAAAGTGAAACATATAAATTGTTTTTAAGAAGTGCAAGATTTTCTAACATTAATCCAACCTACTCAATTTGAACCAGACATACTATGAAGCATATGTTGCATGATAATTTAGTAAATGTTTTTATTTTATTAGTTTTCAAATAATGCATCGCTCCAGCTCACACTATCAATTGCTCTTGTAGTTTTTGAACAAATATAGGATGGATTATCCGTAAAAATTTCTATTGGACGAAAATGTTTGATATTATAAACCAGTTGCTACTCATAACATTTAATTATAATTTTGTAAAGTATCAACTTTTAATTTATGCAGATACTTTTCTGTTCAAAGTTTTATAAAATTGTTTCAATTGATATCCCAACTTAAATTTGAAATAAGAACTTTTCAAGCAATGAAGGGTTTTGAGCATTATATTTTTAGAAGAAATTTTTTTCCCTTTTAACCTATCACACCGAGTGAGGTGGTCCCAGGCGGTCTAAAAATTTCCCCTTAATAAAGACGAAGGCCGGTCTGAGGCGGTTGTCACCTTTCGAGGGGAGGTGAGGTTCTGAGATCGCTTAGGAGATAAACGCTGTAGGGGTCCAATTATCCTTTCCAACCAAAGTCTATTTCCGTGTGCCTTAATTAAAGGTAGCAGGGGATAGGGTTGTGGGGTAAATGACCACCCATGTTGGGAGAGTCCAATTCATGTCCCTTCTTCCCAATTACTCCCGGTTTTAAAGGGGCTAGAAGAAAAAGTTGTCTCAGGATTAAAGACTTAAAAAATATCAAGACATTAAAGTATTTTCATCCCGAGCAATACTAACTATATCAGTTAATACAACAACAAAAATGAATGTTAGTTAATGGAATGGGTTAGGAATGTTAGTGCCAGTTAATACAACAACAAAATAGAATGTAAGTTAATGAAATGGGTTAGGAATGTTAGTGCCAGTTAATACAACAAAAAAAGAGAATAGAATGTCCAATAAAGAAACTTATTTCTTGAGCATCTATGAAGTGAAAGAGCATTCTAATTCATACTACTTAATTTCAGTTTGTTTTTCTTCCTGTTATGTACATTTTAGAATTTTTTCAATATAAAATTTTCTGTTTTCTGTTTCAGAAAATGGAACTAAAACTTATTATTTTGTAATATGTTAGTACAAGAGTTGATATCTTTAAAGGAATTTCAAAATTTTTCAAATAATATTAGCCAGAAAGTAATGATAATTTTAAATGCAATGTCTAATTAAAGCGTATCAAAAATTCTACACATAAAAAAACCAGCCTTGATTATATTTCGTCAGTCAAAAGGGAATAATTCACATTTCATCATTAATAGATTATTTTTAAAAAGTAACTTCTATACTTCCAAATTCCATTATTACATAAAATATCATTTGCATAAATTGATTTGCTAATCCTGGGGATCCTCACATATCCTGTTCAGACATTCAATTGTCGGATGAGTTCGGATTTCTGTTTTTTACTTTAATCAAATTCGAACTCGAGATTTTGACGAATCTCCACGTTTTAGACCTCCCTGAGTCCGAAAAACACAATTTTGGAATTATGTCTGTCTGTGAACACGATAACTCGAAAACTATTTGAGATACGAGATGAAATTTGGTATGTGGTCTTTAGACATAATTTTTAGATTTCTATCAAATTTTGGACAAAATCCGTCTACGGGAAGTCTGTCTGTCTGTCCCCGTTCATGTGAACTCTATAACTCAAAAATTTAAATAGCTAGATAAATAAAATTTGGTACACAGTTTTGTCATCAAAAATGTAAGTCTGTATAAATTTCGGGCTAAATCCGTCAAAGGGTTGACCGTCTGATGGTCTGTATATTCGCATACTTTTGAAAGTCATAACTTCTTAACAAAATTACTTAGATAAATGAAATTTTGTATGAGGCACCTTCTAACCTTAATTGTAGATTTGTGTCCAATTTTTGTGTCAATAGGTTAAAAAATGGCGTTCAAATTACATTTTCGCTGTCTTCGCCATTCTACGTCGCAGAAAAAAAGGTTGGTCCGATACGCGCGTTCTGTCTTGGCTCACTGCCAAATTCTGTTTCAACTCTTGGAGTGTTTTCTTTATAATTTTTATCCGTTGTTTTCATTCCGATGAATCATAAAGAAACATTTTCTCGAAAAGTGTTTCATATTTAATTTACGGTTAGTTTTATTTTGCAATTGGTAAAGCATTTTCTTCTGTTGTGGATTTTGCATTATTTTCACTCGGACAGAACGAAAGGAATTGTTATTAACAAAACGAAAGTTAGTGCCAATTGGTTCATCAGTTCTGTTTTTCATGCTTTTTTTATTTTCTAAGCACTCTGGCAATGTGCATGAGATTTTTTTCCACAACTTTAATC